>PVIU01001852.1:173237-193539 GCA_004026605.1 Ondatra zibethicus | reverse complement strand
GCAGGGGCTTGGGAGATGGCTCAGAGGTTAAGAGCACTGACTACTCTTCCAGAGGTCCTGAGTTCAATTCCCAGCAACCACATGGTGGCTCACAACCATCTGTAATGAGATCTGGTGCCCTCTACTGGTCTATAGGATATATGTAGGCAGAATACTGTATACATAATAAATAAATAAATCTTTAAAAAAAAAAAAAAAAGAAGACAACTGGCAGCAGCTGGTTCTGTCTGCCACATGGATCCTCGGGATCAAATTCAGGTCAACACCTTTACCCACCGAGCCATCTCAACAGATCCCTTGTCTCAACTCTGTGTGTGTGTGTATGTGTGTGGTTTTTCAATACATGGTTTCTCTGTGTAACAGCCTTGGCTGTCCAGGAACTAACTCTGTAGCCCAGGCTCTTAAACTCAAGAGATCCACCTGCCTCTACGGATCTGGGTGCTAGAATTAGACTGAAGATATGTACCACCATGCCTGACCTCCTCTCAATTTTTGAGTGTCTCACCCTGAAATCCAGCCTGGCCTGGAACTCATTAAACAGATCAGGCTGCTCTCAAACTTATGTCAAACCTGGCTCTGCCTCCTGAGTGCTTGGACTGTTCATCGCCATGCCAGACAGGGTCTCTGTGCAGTCCTACATATCCTCCCTCATATCATTCATGACCATTATCCATTCCAGCAACACCAAAATCCTTCTGCTAAAAATAGGCCTAACTAAGGCATGTCATCCAAGACTAAGAACTCCTTTGGGGACATATGCCAAAAATCTTAGTGAACTTTCATCAGAAATGTTTGATAAGGGGCTGGCAAGATGGTCATGCAATCCTATCAACTCGAGTCCTATCCCCAGAACAAAAACAATGGATGAAGAGAATAAACTCCCAAAAGATAGCCACTGGCCTTATACCTGTCTGTCCGTCCCTCTGTCCGTCTATCTGTCTTGTTTCTCTCTCTCGTGAGCGCGCACACAAGCTTAATTAGCTGGGCATGATGACACAAGCTTGACCGTATCCCATCACCTAGGAGACTAGATCACCATGGGTTCTAGGACAGTCTGGGTTACAGTGCCACCCTGCCTCAAAAACACCAAAAGAAAAAGTTGGTTGAACTTGGTGGTACATGCTTTTAATTCCAGCACTCAGGTGCAGAGGAAAGCAGATCTCTGTGAGTTCTAGGTCAGCCAGGGCTAATGGTAGATACTGTTTAAAACTTTTCTTGCTTTGGGAGGTAGAGGCAGGTGGATCTGTGAGTCCTGGTCAACAAAGCTAGTTCCAGGACAGGCTCCAGAGCTACAGACAGACTCTGTCTTGAAAAAAAGGAAAGAAATAAGTAACTCTGCTTACTTGTCTTGCCTTGGAAAGCCTGGATGCACCGAGTACAGTAAGTACCAAAAGCATATAAGTATGTCAGACTTTTTTGTTTTTGTTTTTTGTCTTTTGAGACTGGGTTTCTCTGTAGCTTTGGAGTCTGTCCTGGAACTAGCTCTTGTAGACCAGGCTGGCCTCGAACTCACAAAGATTCGCCTGCCTCTGCCTCCCAAGTGCTGGGATTAAAGGTGTGCGCCACCACCGCCCAGCTCCATCTGACAATCTTCAACTTTTTTTTTTTAATGTTTTTCAAGATAAGTTTTCTCTGTGTAACCTTGGCTGTTCTGAAACTCATTCTGTAGACCAACCTGACCTTGAACTTATGGAGATTCATCTGCCTCTGCCTCCCAAGTGCTGGAATTAAAGATGGAATTAAAGTATTAAAGATACTTAAAAAAATAAATAAATAAAATAAAAAGACAGGCTAGCCCCAAACTCTACAGCCCAGGCTGGTCTTGAATTTTAGATCATTTTTAGGTCATCTTGCCTTAGCCTCTCAAAACTTGGTATGCATGTACCACCATTCCTGGCTCAAGTTCTCAGTTTTTGCACATAGTCTAAGACTGAGTCTGTGGCTAAGGCATCCTTTTTTTCCTCTGGCAGCGTCTCAGCTTACTTTCTAAGGCAGAGGGTCCACTGGGATCCTCTGAGCTCTCTATCAGAAGCTCGTACCTCACTCGGAGAGCTGTTAGTCTGTGTGCTACTGTCTTGAGTGTCCCGGTGAGAGAGAGGGAGCTGCCTCTTCCAGGCTTGTAGCTGGTGGGAAAGAACTTCCAGCATAACAAGGGAGTTCAACAGGTTCTCTTCCAGGTCGTGTCGGGACAAGGCAGTCAGATCCAGAGGAGTGCAACTACCCCAAGAAAGCAGAAAAGACGACAGGAAGGAGAGAGGTGTGAGTGGCAGGTCTAAAGGTCGGCACTCCAGAGGCACAGGTCTTGGGGGGACACTTACCCCAAGAGGAGGCGTTCTGCCTCTGAAGCACTGTGCTTGGTGCCTGCTTCTGCTGGCGCTGGAGGAGTAAAAGAAGTTCCCACAGAACAGGTGGAGAGGGGTGTATTGCCAACGGCTGCATCCTGAAGCACAGAGGAAAAGGATAACCTCTGGCGGAGATTCTGTAGCATGACTGACGTATTCACACCTTTTTCTAGCCAGGCCAGTGGGGACATCCAGGTCTCTGAATCTAAGCCAGGAATCCTACTAGCGTCTTCTGTAGTTGGGCCTGGAGCTTCCTGGGGTCCCATTTCTACTAGACTTGATGTCAGAGATATGGATGGGACGTCTTCTGCATTTGCAGCCAGTGCTTGATGTCCCAATTCAACCTCCTCAGGGAATGTGGGAAAGCTTGTTTCCTGTATAACTCTGTACTCAACAGTTTCCTCCCCTGGATCTACGTGATCAACAGGTAAATCTTCAGTCAAGGCCACAGAGGAAGTCAAGACATTTTCAGAAGGTACTAAGTGCTCAGGTACAGCTTCAGTGTTAATGCCTTGTAGGTTTTCTTTGGAGCAGTGATACTGTTCAGAACAAGATTCTGGTGGATATTCCGGGAGGTGAGATGGAGGATCCTGAGATGTAGGTTGCTCAGGCCTAATAGAAACAACTTCTGTAAAGCTGTCTTCCGTACAGGGCACCACCTCCTTCTCCACCAGATCCTCCAGCCCCAAAGACTCATTTAGAGAGTTGCTGTTTATCTCTGCTCTGGTATCCAAGGGAGCCTCAAGCATCAGGTCTTGCTGCTGCCCTAGTGGGAAGGGTAGAAGAACCATGGTCTCAACTAGACTTTCATCCATTGGTTCTACTACAAAGTCATCCATTGTGTCTGCTGCTTTCTCTGATGTACCAAGATGAAAGGTGCTCTCGGGAGGTGGGTCATATTCACGCTGACAAGCTTCTATGGACTTTGAAGGATGACTGACCTGTTCTGAAAGGAAGTTGTTCTCAGTATTGATAAAATCCACTGGAGATAAGTTGCTGTTCCTTTCCTGCCAAAACAAAAACAGTTGTCTACGGCAGTCAATTTAGTCTTCAACATATGACTATGGGTACATCATGATATCCAAACTCAGAAAAAGCAAAGAGTCCTCTTGTTATCTCTTCTGAGGCAAGAAGCTAGCCAATCCTGGCCGGTTACTATGCAGAACCAACAGTAGGGAAAGAAAACTAGGAAGCCACTTGGACCCTTATGTATCCCACATATAAATGAGGACCCAGCTGTTAGTATAAACAGACCTCGCATATCTGTTCATATCAGCAGGAGATTTTAGCTCTAATATGACTTTGCCATATCTTTTTCTAATTTCAACCTACATCTAAGAGCTACAGTAGGAGGGCTAGAACAGGGGTGTGCTATGTTTCAAGTGCTGCCAGAATCTAGAGTTACTATACACAGAATAAATAAAGCTTTTTTGTTTTTGTTTAGTTGTTTTTGGTTTTTTTTTGTTTGTTTGTTTATTGAGACAGGGTTTCTCTGTAACTTTGCTGCCTGTCCTAGAACTCGCTCTGTAGACCAGGCTGGCCTCGAACTCACAGAGATCCACCTGCCTCTGCTTACCAAGGCATGTGCCACCACTGCCCGTCTCAGAACAGATAAAGTTTTTTTTGTTTTTTCGAGACAGGGTTTCTCTGTAGCTTTGGAGCCTGTCCTGGAACTAGCTCTTGTAGAACAGGCTGATGACCTCGAACTCACAGAGATCCACCTGCCTCTGCCTCCACCACCTGGCAAGATAAAGTTAATGAAATAGGGTTGGAGGTACACAGTTCAGTAATAGAGTGCTTGCCTAGCAAGCACAAGGACTGAGGTTCAATACCCAGCACCACGAAATAAAATAACAAAGTCATGGTCCAAGGGGTGGGGGTGGAGAGTAAACTTTCATATTTCAAAAGAATGAGAAGCTTCATGGTTCCCATTAAGAGAAAGACAAATGGATAGCAATTCTTCAGGACAATTTCCCCAGGCAAGTAAATTCTTCAAAATGCCTTTAAAGAACCCTAGGGGAGCTGGGCAGTGGTCTTCTTGGGGGCTCAGTGGCTAAAAGCACAGGCTGCTCTGCCAGAGCTTTTCCCAGCACCCAGATGGCAGCTCACCCCCGTCTGCAGCTCCAGTTCCAGGGCTCACAGACATGCATGCAGGCAAAACACCAATGCACAGAACATAAAAATAAATAAACTAAAAAAAAAAAAGAACCCTAGGGGTCAATATTTTTCCTTGTCAAGTTTTTACAAAAGCAGTTTGTATATATATACTTCTCTTAAGTCCTTTGACTTAAGTAACAAAAAATCTAAAACATTTTTAAAAACTAAATTTAAAAATAGAAAAGCCGGGTGGCGGTGGCACATGCTTTTAATCCCAGCACTTGGGAGGCAGAGACAGGCGGATCTCTGAATCCCAGGACAAGCTAATCTGAGTTGAGTACCAGGACTACACAGAGAAACTCTGTCTCAAACAACAGCAACAACAATAATAGAAAAGACTTAACAAAAGTACAGCTCGGTAAAGGTAATTACGCAAGGTAATACTTCAAGTAGTGTATCCAGGAAAATTCTGACTACTTCATAGGATACTGTCTCACTCTCCATAAATGAGCTTCATAAATGAGCCAGTGTAAGTATTTCTCGGGAATTTGGTAAAGGTCAAAGCAACAGCTAAATAGAGATGCGGGTACTCAGTGGATTCGTTTTAACTACCCCAGGGCACCTCTCTGTTGGCCTGAATAGCTGTAAATGGATGTCACGGAAGTAGAAGGCTTCATTATCGCTATTAATTACGTTCCAGCCCTGGCCCTCTGTTCTCTGAGCACTCGGCCTGGGCAAACAGCCCAGTTGAGAAGCTACCTAGGCGAATCTCACCTTCAGCTCCAGCTTGCGCAGGTATGGGGTCAACGAGGAGAACATCGGCGGTCTTTTCCCTGAATCGGTGATGGTCCCGGGCTGCAGTTTCAGCTCTCGGAGAGGAGTTCTCATAGCTGGTTTTCCCTGAGAGAGAAAGCGAGTGTGAGGAAACCTGGCTCAGGCAAGCGCGCCCCTCCTCTCTCCGGGAAGTGTTTTCCCTGCAACCGCCAGGCCGCGGGGCCAACAAAGCGTCCCCGCTGCCCGGCTCGGATGGAACGGGAGTTCACCAGCCTCGGCACCGCCGGCGCCCCGCCCTGGTACTGCCCCCTCCGCGGGCGTTCTCTCCTCACCGGTTGGGGCGAAGGCGACAAGCCGAGATTCAGTGTCTTAACCCTCCACATCTTCAATTTGATCACTTTTCTGACTAAGTTGACTTAGCCGCATTGACCCGCCGACTCAATTTGAACCCGATACGCGCTTCCGGATTGGCTGTGGGGCCGCAGGACGTCGCGGTGGGCGGGACCTGCGTTCGCCACGCCCCCAGGTCTCTACGCACTTAATCTAACGCCTCTTCTTAGGCTACCGGCATTAGGGTTGTTGTGTCCCCTGGTCAGGGACACCATGGGCAGCTGGAAAGTCAAGGAATCTTGTTTCAGTAGCTCTTTTCTCTCAGTTACCGAGTGAGCAGCACTTCACGCAGGGTTGGGCTGTCCAGGTGTAGATGCCAGATCCCTAAGTGCCCAACTTCGGCCTTCAGGTAAATGCCTCTTAAGAATTTCTGGGCCTTTCTTATATCTAACCTTAGAGCCTGCAACAAGATTACTAGAATAACAGCGAACATGTAGTGTATACGTATGATGACCGTGGCACTGTTTTCAAGTGCTTGCTAGATTATTAACTCATTCTTTTTTTGTTTGTTTGTTTGTTTTTTGCTTTTTTGAGACAGGGTTTCTCTGTAGCTTTGGAGCCTGCCCTGGAACTAGCTCTTGTAGACCAGGCTGGCCTCGAACTCACAGAGATCCGCCTGCCTCTGCCTCCCGAGTGCCGGGATTAAAGGCGTGCGCCGCCACCACCCAGATAACTCATTCATTTTATACATAAGAAATTGAGTCAAAGATAATATAGTTTGCACAACATCCCACGCACACCGCACACAGGCTTCTGTCTACTGAATCCCTCTGTAGTTAAACAGGGTCTCACTATACAGCCTTGGCTGGTGTGGAGCTCATTTTGTAGATCGGGTTGACCTCAAACTCAGAGATGTGCCTGCCTCTGCTTCCTCAGTGCTAGAATTAAAAGTAGGTGGCATTGGGCCGGGCAGTAGTAGCACTTCTTTAATCCCAGCACTTGGGGAGGCAGAGGCAGGTGGATCTATGAGTTCAAGGCCAGCCAGGTCTACAAGAGCTGGTTCCAGGACAGCTAGGACTGTTACACAGAGAAACCCTGTCTCAAAAAAACAAAAACAAAACAAAAAAGTAGGTGGCATCATATTAGCTGGAATTTATTAATCCATTTTTTATTAATAACTGCACGTTTTATTGTTTGAGATTGAACCTCAATACATAGCACAAGTTGGCCTCAAATGGGTGATCCCCCTGCTTCTGCCTCCAAAGCAAATTTTTTGTTTATCTTGTATCAGGGTCTTGCTATAATGGCTTAGGCTGGCCCTGAGCTCCCCATCATCTTGTCTCAACCTTCCAATTGGCTGGGACCACAAAGCCTAAAAAAAGGTGAGAGTATTCAAGTTAATCATTGACGGCACCATGTTGACGCAGGGTTTTGCCAGCCTCTTAACTAGCTCCAGTCCTGCCTCAGCCTCTTGAGCGCTGAGGAGTCTTAATTCGTGGAGAGAAGGAAGCAAACCAAGAGGAGCTTATGGGTTTGTTTTAAAACAAGGTTTCTTTGTGTAACAGCCCTGGCTGTCCCGGAAACAGGTTGGCTTCGAACTCAGAGATCTACCTGCCTCTGCCTCCCAAGTGCTGGGATTAAAAGCATATGCCACCACTACCTGACTTCTCTCTAAGACAGGGTTTCTCTATGTAACAGCCCTGCCTGGAGCTCTCTTTGTAGACCAGGCTGGCCTTGAACTCACAGAGCTCTGCCTGCCTCTGGCCCAGCACTTAAAGTCGTTGTATCACATGCATGCCTGGTGCTATTGGAGGTTAAAAGAGGGTGCTGGAGCTAGAGTTACAAGAGGTTATAAACTGCCTGATGTGGGTACTGGGAACCAAACTCACATCCTTTGAAAGAGTAGCAAGCACTGAGCAATGGAGGTACATTTTTTATATGGTCAAGACATTTTCTTTTATAGCATTTGAATTTCCATCTAAAGGTTTGAGATAGACCCTCATGCAAACAAATTGGCCTCAAACTCAGTATGAGCCCAGGCTAGCTTGACCTTCAACTGTCCTCTTGCCTCCAACCCCTGGATGCTGAAATTACAGGTATGTGCCACCACATCTGGCCTTTTTAGGTTTCTTTTTCTTTCTTTCCTTTTTCTTTTTGTAAAAGTTTTCTCTTTGTTACAGTCTTGGCTGTCCTGAAACTCATTTTGTAGACCAGGCTGGCCTCAAACTCACTAAGATCTACCTACCTCTGCCTCCTGAGCACTGGCATTAAAGGTGTACACCACCATGCCACACATTTTGGGTTTCTTTTTTTTCTTTTTTTTTTTTTTAGAAATTAGGAAGGAATTAGGTTTCTTAGAGTTTTGTACTGGAATGCACTAGGCAGCATAGGATGGCCTCAACACTCCCAGTTATCCTTCTGCCTTTATCTCCCAAGTGCTTGATTCACAGATATGAGACATCACACAGGTTCTCACTGTCTAAGAGAGAAATTCAGGCAACACATGATAATTATCTCTAAGCTATCTAACATGACCTACAAAAGGGACCCAGTGACATGTCCATGTCCTCAGGACTTTAGTTCCTTGTGCTACTGTGATCAGATGAACTGAAAGTAGCCCTGTGCTAGGTACACAGTATCATGTAATCTACTATCCTTGTCCTTATTCTGTTTTTTCTTTGTGTGCTAGGGTTTCATAGGCAGTTCAAGTTGAAGCTGACCTCAAACTATGTGGCTAAGGATGACCTTGAATTTCTGACCCCTCTACCTCCCAAATGCTGGGATTACAGGATTTTTACAGCACATTTGGATCAAACCCAAGGTTTCATGAATGCTAGGCAACAACTTTACCAGCTGAATTATATACCCAGCCACCTGTGTATGTATATATATCGTGTGTGTGTGTGTGTGTGTGTACATGTACACACATGAATGTGTGGAAGCAGGAAGACAACTTTCAGGACTTGATTCTTTCCTTCACCATGTGTCAGGTCCAAAGGAAACTCCATTTCTCCAAATTCTGGTACTTAGACAAAAGCCAGCATTCCTCAGGAACTTGCAAAGCCAGTTCCTCTCTACCAAAAGGAACCTTTCTCTTTACCACTGGAAGATGCAACAGGAACAAATGGTATCCATGCTGCCTTATTAGCATACAAAACACTTGCTGGCCTCCAAGCTCCCTTAGTATCACAGGTGCCGCTTACATATTTCAGAGTCCATGACAGCAGCTTGTCTCACCTCCTCCTCTGTGCTGAGCTTTTCCAGCTCATGGGTTTCCTTCCCCTAGCTACTCATTTTCCTTATAACCCTGCCATCTCAGCTACACTCACTCTCTTTTTGTCTTCATTTCTGTGTGTGTGTGTGATTAGAGGCATGTGCCACCACCGCCTGGCTCTCTTTTATTCTTTTCTGTACCAATAATAATCTAAAGATTACAAAGATGTAGATAATATAGTAATACAAAAGATTATAACAGAAAAAAATGAAAATAAGAAAAAAAGAAAATCAGGACAATGATTGGCTCCCCAAATTGGGCTCTAATTGGCATATTATTAGTACAAGGAGGAAACTATAAGATAACTGACTATTTAGTGCCAGAGCAAGAACCAAATAGCAGCTCAGGGAAATCATAGTTTGGTCTAGCAGGAATCCCCTGAACATTCTGACCCCTAGTAACACACTTAGCACTTTTGTTATTTTCTATGTATGAGTGCCTTACCTATATGTGTGTGTGTGTGTACTGTTTGTGTGCCTGGTGCTAGCAGAGGTCAGAAGAGGGCATCATATCCCCTGGAACTGGAGTTATAGATGGTTGTGAACCACCTACCATGTGAGTGCTGGGAACCAAACCCGGGTTCTCTGCAAGAACCAGTGCTTCTAACCATTAAGCCATCTTTCCAGCCCCACACCACTCAATTAGAGCTTAATTCAGAGATTTACATGGACTGCCAAAGCACAAACCCGAAAAATATAATCCTACCGAGGCAAAAAAAAAAAAAAAAAATGGAAAACCTGGCCTAATCCAGAGCGAATATTAAGTAAGAGTATATATGCTACCCTTCAGATTTTTTTTGGCTTGAAAAGAGATCAGACATAACTGAAAAATAATAGTCTAGCTGGGTGGTGGTGCACGCCTTTAATCCCAGCACTTGGGAGGCAGAGGCAGGCGGATCTCTGTGAGTTCGAGACCAGCCTGGCCTACAAGCGGTTCCAGGACAGGCTCCAAAGCTACAGAGAAACCCTGTCTCGAAAAACCCAAAAAAAAAAAAAACAAAAAAAAACAAAAAAACACCTCACTTAGCATACACAAGGCCCCAGGTTTGATCCCTAGGATCACAAAACCACTGAATCTTAAAACTAAAGGTGATAGGAACCAATTTAAGGTTCTCCCTGAGGCCTGGTGTATGAGGAGGAGTACAGCAATAATGGTTCAGGACCAGGGCCTTGGAGGAGCTGTTGCTTTATATCCTGACAACCAACTCTTCCCCCTAAAAGGCTGTGGTTACCAGTCCCAAGGCTGCTGTGTGCCCCATCTGTGAGGATCTTGTGTTCCCTTTGTGCAACACTGCTTGATTAGCATCCTGCTTACTTGGTTCCACTGTAGATAGTTTTCTGCTGACTCTGGTCCATTTCTCTGAAAATTATATATAAGATGCTGTCCTTAATAAGCTCGCTTGGTGTGGCTTGAGGCCCCGTTTGTATAACATCTGATCCCAAACTTTCCTTCTTTACTGTCTGAATCCCTTGTCCTCTGCTGGTCCAGGTCAAAAGGAAAAACAAACAAAAAACACAACAACAACAAACTCTGAATCTTGGACTGTATGAAAAAATGATCAGTTTAATAATGCTTGTGTCTTTTTAAGAGGCTTTGTTTTGGAATAGATTTTGGAGGCTCTCATGTTATCCTAAAGAAGACATAATCCGCCGGGCGGTGGTAGCGCACGCCTTTAATCCCAGCACTCGGGAGGCAGAGGCAGGCGGATCTCTGTGAGTTTGAGACCAGCCTGGTCTACAGAGCTAGTTCCAGGACAGGCTCCAAACCACAGACACAGAGGAAAAAAAAAAACCCTGTCTCGAAAAAACTAAAAAAAAAAAAAAAAAAAGAAAGAAAAAAAAGAAGACATAATCCACCCATGCTGAAGTTTCTATTTTCTTCCTCACATTAGGCAACTGTTAGATTCACTTTCTAGTTTTTAAAAATTATATTTATTGAAGAGTAGCTTCCAGCTTCTAGATGACATTTTTTTGAAAGACTTATTTATTAATTATTTATACAGTGTTCTGTCTGCATGTATGCTGCAGGCCAGAAGAGGGCACCAGATCTCATTACAGATGGTTGTGAGCCACTATGTGGTTGCTGGGAATTGAACCCAGGACCTCTGAATAAACAGTCAGTGCTTTTAACCTCTGAGCCATCTCTCTAGCCATTTTTTATTTATTTTTTATTTTTGTTTTTTTAGGACAGGGTTTCTCTGTGTAACAGTCCTAGCTGTCCTGGAACTAGCTCTTGTAGATCAGGCTGGCTTCAAACTCACAAGAGATCTGCCTGTCTCTGCCTCCTAAGTGCTGGGATTAAAGGCATGCACCACCACTGCCCGGGCACATACATTCATCTATTTATTTATTTATTTATTTATTTATTTATTTATTTATTTATTTATTTATTTGGGGGATTGCATACATGTTGTGTCTTTCCTTCTCCTATGGGAGTCTTGGGATCAAACTCATGTCATCAGGCTTCACATCAAGTCCCTTACCTATTGAACCATTTTGTCCTTTTTTTTTTGAGATAGGGTTTCAGTATGTAGCCTTGCTGTCCTGGAACTCACTGTGCAGACCAGGCAAAAGTCACAGAGATCCACCTGCCTTGTTGGGTGCTGGAAATAAAGGCATGTGCCATCATGCCTGGCATATAAAATTAATTTTAAATTATTTTTATGTGCCTGTGTGGCTATGTTTATGTATGTGGGTATTCACTCTAAGGAAGCCAGATGTGTGAGCTCTATTTGAAGCTGGATTTATAGGTACTTGTGAGGTCCCCACTGTGAGTGCTAAAAAACTGAGTCCTCTGCAAGAGCAATGATCATTGTCAACACTGAGCCATCTCTCCAACTTTTATATCATTCATTTTGTGGGGGGAGGCTTCTCTGTGTAATAGCCCTGGCTGTCATGGAACTTGCTCTGTAGACCAGGCTGGCCTCAAACTCAGAGATCTTCCTGCCTCTGCCTCCCAAATGCTAGGATTAAAGGTGTGTGCCACCATCACCTGGCAGGTCATATTTTTAACTGCAAATTTATTCAGGTGTTGAAATGCCAGTTTTTGCAATCTGTAAAAAACATTCATATTGCTTCTGACTAGTTTGTTAAACATATAAATAGCACCTCGGGATCTCACAAAGTGTCATTATTGCCCAAGAAAGGAAGTATGGTAGAAAAACATGGAGAAGGTAAAGTTTAAGAAGCCTTTGTTTGGCAGCTTAAGGGAAGTACTGGAGAAGTGGCCTGCGATTGAGAGGTGCGCTGTATGATAGGAAAGCATTAGGGACAGTTTTGGCCATCAGCTGCAGAATGCCAAAGATTTAAACTCTGGCCCAATACCTACAACAGAATAATAAGGGACAACAAAGAAAAAACTGGATCCTCAAGGTGGTCATACTGAGTTGGGAGTAGAAACCCTCAGGTTTCCAGCTGGGCTCCAATCTACAGCAGAGATGGAATGGACCAAGGACTCCAGATCACAGTCAAAGTTCTTGAAGGGCATGGACTCCAATGGACTGGTGTCTTGTGTCTCCATGACAAGGTTCACTGGCTGCTTCTTTAGGAGCTCAGGGTCAAAGGCCACACCCCGAAAGAAAGGGTGGCCCTGGAAGTGATGCAGATAACGTGGACGGTGCAGAGGGTTCTGGCATAAGAGCTGAAGGAAAACAGAGTGAGACTGCCCTAAGAAAGAGGCTAGACAGAGGCGAGGGCGAGTAAACAGTCCATGTAGCTATGGAAGGCAGGAAAATCCTAAAGCACAGATTTGTGAAAGGAGAGAGTGGGAGGTCTGGTGGGGATGAAGGAGATGAACCTGCAGATAAGGTAGAACTGGCCCATGCTCTTCAAAAGGACTTCTCTTCTGGTGAGGAAAGGGTTTAGTGGCAGAAACTCAGGAATGAGATCTGCAGTATCAGTTACAGGGGAAATGGGTAGTTGGAGCATCTCAACCCTCATCAGAGAGAAGAGCTGGGAAATATCACTTCAATGGAAAGAAAATGGTGACTAGCTTGGGAGTCTAAAAGGAAAGTAGCTTGTACCCTCACCTCATGGAGTAGGAGTGAGAACTCCTGAGTGGCAGAAGCTGGCATCTCAGATTTATAGTGGGTCACGCTTGCCAACATGGCCACATGATCTCTCTCTGCAGCCACTGGGAACTGCGTTAAAAGGGTAGGGGGTGGGAAGACAAGGCTTTCTAAGGTCTTTTTCCCACCAAGTAAAGCTCTCTTCCCTGCTCAGCACCACTACCATTCTCTCACCTTACCAGTTGCCAGACAGAAAAGCAACACTCCCAGGGACCACCAGTCAGCAGTGTGGTTGTAAGGCCCACCACTTAGGACCTCTGGTGCTATGGTATGAAAGGTTCTTGTCACTTACTTCCCTAAGTCCTTCTCCCCACCAGAGCTTTAGCTTCTCTCTCACCCATGTACTGAAGAGTGCCACAGATAGTGTAGGCGCGTGCTCCCTGGGATAGGCGACGAGACAGACCAAAGTCTGTCAATTTCAGGTGGCCTATGGAATAAGGAGACAGTGTTTCGACCTACGTCTTCTTTTGCAGAAGTACCATTCATCCTGAGACTGGAGAAGAAGACATACCTCGCTCATCCAGAAGGATATTCTCCATCTGAAACCATGGACGAAAGGACATTATCTTACTCTTTCCACTGACTCTTATTTGGTTTTTCCATTGTTATTTTTTGATATAGGGTCTCGTTATGTAGTCCAGACTAGCTGGGAATCTGGTATATATACCAGGCATTCCTCCTGCCCCCACCCCCAACAGTGCTGGGTATAGGCAGATATGACCACACCTGGCTTTCTTTCAGTCCACTCAGCATTCAAACCTATCCTTGGAGGACCCATACCTAAAATCCTTCGCATCCATAGGGAACCCAAATAAACTGTCTCTGCTCCCCAGTGCCTTCTCAGACCTGTTGAAACTTCTTACTGAGGCTCTTCCTCAGACTAAGAAAAAAGACTTAACTCTACCTTTACATCCCGATGGATGATACCCAAGTCATGGAGATAGCCTGTGGAGAACGGTGAGCATGGGTGTATGTAAAGTCTAGTCTATGCCAGTTTCTGTAGCCTCTATCCCATCTCTCCCTGACTTCAATCCTGTTTTTCCCTCCCCACCAACTTAATTCTTCCCTTTCTATTTCCTTTACCACTTTTTCACTTACACAGCACAAGGACCAGTTCAGCAGCAAAGAGACGGATAGAAGCCTCTGGAAAACCACCAACAGCAGACCACAGGGAGTAGAGATCCATGCTGCAGTAGCTACACACTGCAAAGCACCAGAAGTCTAGGCAATATCTGGGGTCTACAATGCCTGGGCTCAAGGCATTAGAGACCTCCTGCCCAAACTAATCCCACCAGCCTTTTCCCTCTTCTTTTGGAATACAGAAGTGCTATAAGGGTTTCGCTCTTCTTTTGGAATACAGAAATACTACTCTGCAAAGGCAGAATAGCGTCAGGTAGGGAGAATGGTCTGTGGGCCTTTGTGGGTGAAGACAAAACCCAGTCCACTCACTAATGAAGAGGTGTCGCTTCCCCTGCCAGCTGTCCCCCAAGCTGTGTACAAAAGGATGGTTGATCTGTCGCTAGAGACAAAACAGCAAGTTAGGAAAGAACAAGCTTATTGTTGATAAGAGCAGCCAAGAAATCAGGTGTTGCCTTGTGTAGGAATGAAGTGCTGCTTCACCTGATTGAGAGCCCATTTGGGACTACCTGAGAACCCTGGAGCCAGCACACTGCTAAGGAGCATGTCAAGGTGTGTTGGAGAGTTCCCTGGCAGAACCTGCAGAATATCTACAGCTAAGAATGACTTTTCTCAGGACTTATTTCGGTGCTACATTGCACCAAGGTGGAAACATGGGGAAAGTAGAGCCAAGAAAAGCAGGTAAGTTGGACTTTCTCCACCAGCAATTTAGTTCTTCCAGCCATGCTTTCAGAATTCTGCATACCTGGATGCTAACCTCCTCTTTGCACTGCCTCAGGGTATCCCGCTGTAGGACTTCTACTTTGGGCACCACCTACAAATGGAGAGGCATAACTCGTGGAAAATAATGCTGTTCCATTTATTCCTTGTAATCTCTGAAACTAATAGGTTGTAAACAGTAACTACTGGGTGAGTGGAATACCTAGACTCCTACCTTCACTGCAAACACAGCTTTTTGGGCACAATCTAGCACTTTCAGGACAGTTCCAAAAGAGCCTTTAGCCACAAGACCTAAAATCTGAACAAAAAAAAAATGAAGAGGGCACCTGAGACTAGTTGCTTCTAGATTCCTCCCAGACACACTCCCGGGACTCCAATGACCTACCTGCAGCGTCTGCTGCCCCCTAACAGGCTTCATGGGAAACTCTGGTAGGAAGAGGCTGATGAACTGAGGCACTGGCCACTCAGACAGAGGCTTCTCTAGTTGCAGTGGGGCTGGCTGGAGGGGCTCCTGATGTAGGCACTGATGTCCCCTTAGTTCTTCCAGACCTGACCTGATGGCCCCCACACCACAGAAGAGGCTCTTCCAGCCTCGGGCCCAGGGACCCTGGATATTGCCACCCTGCTGAGAAGGGAACCATTCTAAGCCTACTCATGAGGCACTGCAGGTTGTACCTATCTTAACAGGTCTGAAGTCTTAACCTCTAAAGCAATGGTTCAACTTTCCTAATGCTACGACCCTTAATACAGTTCCTTGTTATAGTGACCCCCCAACCATAAAATTATTTTTACTATTTAATAAGTGTAATATTGCTACTATTATAGATTGTAATCTAAATATCTGAAATGCAGATTATCTAATGTGACCTCAGTGAAAGGGCTGTTCTACCCCAAAGGGTCTTAACCCATAGGCTGAAAATTCCCAGGCCTTGTGATGTGACCTAGATTTCCTCAATGTAATTCAAAATCTTGATAACAATAACAGTTTTGTTTTCCCTATGACAAACCAGGAATACAATCTGTGCCTGAGTGGGACTATTCACATAATAGCCTCTATGCCCAGACCCCCACACTGGCTATCACTGACAGGCTCCTAACTAAGCACTTTCTGGCCTCAGGCCCATACCTCGTTCACTTCCCATTCATAAACAGCCAGAGCCCCATACCCTACCTTCTGAGGAGCAGATACCCGGGTGTGTTGCCCTTGCCGACAGCTCACTGCTCCCATCCCCAGCCTCTGCCTCCTCTCCTTCCGCTAAATCCGCTGTCCCAGTTACATAAGCAATTCCTATCTCTGATGCTGTAGTACCCAGGAGCCCCGCCTTTTCCAGTGTACACAGACCCATCAGCTTTAGTTGAGTATTGTACCAGGGCTGGGAAGTTATCTACTGTATGACTTCAAAGCAAAGGAGAAAGGCCATAGTCATTACAGTGGCAGTTAAAAAATGGGTGGGTTAGTGAGGAGGGAAGGACACAGACAACTTGAATGTTTTTACTCAATACAACTGAAAAAAAGAGAAGCCAGCATCAAATTTAAAATATTCTTTTTCTTTAAATCATCTTTTTTTTTCTCCATTCTCCAGGGGATTCCCCAGGGGGGAAAGGAAGGTACCCATGGCCAGCCCTGGCTCCTAATGCCATCCTCCCAAGTGAGCACAGATTGGGAAGCTGACCCCTCCCCCAACAGTAACACCTTTCATACAACAAGGCAGTGGAGTGAGGCACAGAGGATCAGACCCTCCCCTCAGCTTACTGGCACAAAGGGAGAGCAATTACACTTAGAAATATATATATACACATTATATATATATGTCTATTTATAAAAATTTATCATACTTGATCAAAACTATCCCCCCACCCTTTCTTTTGCCCCCAAGAGTAGGATACTAACTAGGTTTGAACACACTCCATAGGCCTTCTGGTTCTCTTGCCTTTCTGGCCCTGGGACTAATAAGCATGAGGGAATTTAGCACTTTTGTCCACCATACCCTGCAGGGACAGGCCAGATGTTGAATAGTGTCTCTCTTGGCTCCCTATAAGCTCCAAAGCCCCACAAATCCTGTGGGATGAAGAGAAGCTCTGCCCACCCTCAAGTCCCTGGATTCTGAGCTGGAGTCAGATTCGATACTGCAGTCACTTGGATCTCCGGATCACTTGCGCCTGGCAAAGATGGACTTCTTGCCAGGGTTCTTGTCACCCACACTTAGACCGATAAGGAGCCGCGCTTTCTCCTCTTCCTGCTGTTGCATGTTCAGGTCCGATTTTGTCTCTAGCTTTCCCCGGACCTCAGACCCTGTTGCAGGTTTCAACCTTAACTTTTCTTTGATTACCTGGCAAGTGGAAAGGAGTAAAAGGAAAGGCAAAAATATTAGTGGAAAGGCCAAACAATTCAAACTGAACCAATTCAAAAATTTATTAAACTTACATGCAAAGCACAATGGGGCAGTTCAAAGCATATAAATAATAAAGGATATAAATAATGGTTTCTGCTTTCAAGAAGCTTACAATCTAATCAGAATCCCTAAAGCTGAGGTTGTAGCAGCCCTTAGTTCCCTCAAATTTGATAGTTAACATGAAATAAAACAGCAAATATTTGATCATATTGTGGCAATGTCGAGGACAAAAATCAGTCATTTTATTATTTGCCCCTTTCTTGGCTATCTTTTAATATAGTGTAAAACAAAATGCCCTTAAGAAGGCAATTTGCTTGCCAGTCCCTGCTAACGAAACAGCTATGAGCCCTGGTGAGATACCTGGGCAACCAGAGCTTTTCGACTGTCTCTTTTGACAGCCATAGCAAAGTCCAGCCATGTCCATGTGTTGTTGTGGTACTCCAGACAGGGTAGCACCAAGTTAAGGTCACCCCAGTCCACACTATTCTTCTCACCCTGCAAAAGAAAAAGGAGGAGGGAAAAATTACATCAGCTGCCATCTTGAATCTAAGTCAGTACTTAGAGTATAATTCCTATGATAGCAATCTACAGATACAGATTGGATTTCCCCTACCTCAGTCTGGTATTGGTGCTGACTACTGCAGGAAGCAGAAGAGCAGGGTTGTCACCCATGGCTCACTTTCACAAGAAGCCTGGTTGTCACTCTCTATAATCTTTAGTTCCCTTCCTACTCTGTTCTAGAAAGTGCTGGGATGGGACATACCTTATAACTGACACACAGTGGAACTTGCGGGATTTTTATGTATATGAAGGAGTTGTTCATGGCAGCTCGCTCTTTCATCTTGTCAATATCATCAACTGGGTGCTAGGAAAGACAAGGAGTATAAGCCTCTAAAACCAGAAGAAACCACATATCCTAAATATTATTCCCATCTTCTCAACCTTGGAGTAAACTCGTAAGAAAAAGACCCAGCCAGGTCCAACAGCTCTGGCTGCCCTGGAACTTACCCTGTAGACCAGGCTACAAAAAAGATCCACCCGCTTCTGCCGCCTGAGTGCTGGGATTAAAAGCATGCGCTGCTACGGCCTGGCTAAAAAAACCTTTTAAGCATACTAAAATGTTTTTATTTTTGTTTTTGAGGGCTTCTTTTGCGAGCCAGGATTCATGTGGTCCAGGATGCCCTTGAACTCATGATATTCCAACTCCGGTCTCCCAAGTGTTACGATTACAGAGTGCATTACCACATTCAGTTTCTCTGATTTTTCAGTCTTTAGGGACACGTGCCATACCTCAGGTAATTTGCGAAATGATCTTCTGACCCCAGAACTCCGGGTCAAGCCCTGTGCTACACCCTTCCCAGGGCCTAGTGGTACTGCATCATCTGTTGCCATCAGCTGCCGAGGCTTCACTACTGGAATTCCTATGAAAAAGCAAACACCAACACTCATCCTTTTCCTGAAGTGGCTTTGGGCTGCTACTCCATTCTTCTGGCATTCCAGAGTAACAATTCTCACCAGTTGTCACCAATTTGGACTTATCCTCTTCATCACCAACTTCATCATCTTCCACATTTCGACCAGGAAAGAAAAATCCCATCATTCTGTGGAAGAACTGGTGTGACAGCTGGATAGTGAGAGGCACCACATTCACCTGTGGGGAAAGAGATGAAGAAGCAGTTAAGCTCAGGTATTAGCCTTGTCTTTAATTACTAACCAGTGTAACAAGTTTTAGTGTGAACTGCCCTTTGACCCTGGGTTCCCAAGGTACTGTTTACTAACCTCAAAGTGTTCCTTAACAGAGATACCCCCAACAGGTGGTCGGACTTTGCTGAAAAGGCGGAGGGCTAGCTGTCTCCCCGACTGGCAGGAACTCTGGGGCCGCAAAACCACCTATAGGGCAAAGCAAATAACCCTACTAAATGTCTTCTCTTTTTAAAAATCAACTTTAAAAAAAAAAAATCAATCCACAAACCTTCCATAGAAGAACTAAAACCAATGGCCTTGCTAAGCTGGGCAAGCTATACCATCTCAGATCACACTGCTTCCTATATGAGTTGATATGAAAAGGCCATCACAAATACCCTTTGCTCTAAAGTGTGTGTGTGTGTGTGGGGGCTAGGAATGGGGAAATAAGGCCTGCCACATAGATGGGGGTGTAGATTAGTAGAGTGCTTGTCTAGAATGAAAATGGCCCTGCCTAAATACCATCCTCACCCACCCCCAACCATGACTTGCCTTATAGATAGCATTGGGGAGAAGATTGTTCATAGTGAACCAGCCCAACTCCAGAAGATGTTCTGCTGTGTCATCAGACTTATTCACCTATAGACAGACAGATTTTGTCCTGTTCATTATAAGCTTTCCTTAGGAACCTGATAGAGAATTACTATATATGCTAATCTAACCCTGATTTCATTTTTCTCCTTCTTTAAATCAGGATCTCATAAAGCCTCAAACTGTACCTGTGGCTGACTTTGAACTCCTGATCCTTTTTACACATCTGGAATGATGGGATTATATGCATGCACACCCTATCAATATCTCTTTCAATCGCAACTATTTCTTTTTCTTCCCTTTCTTGTTTGTTTTTGGAGACAGGGTTTCTCTGTGGCTTTGGACCCTGTCCTGGAACTTGCTCTGTAGACTGGCTGGCCGTGAACTCAGAGATCCACCTGTCTCTGCCTCTTGAGTGGTGTGCACTACCACTGCCCAGCTTCAATGTCAAATACAATCTACAAATCCTCTAATCTAGTGTTTCTCACGAGTAACACCAGTTAAACCACTAAATGTTAATACTTTTAGTTATTGTGACATTTAAATTTCTCATTTATTTTCAAACATCCCTAGTAATAATATTTTTTCCCAGTGCAGGACATTTGCAGAAATGCTGTCAGTATCAGAATGGTACTATTCCAACTTGACTTGGAAAATTACTTCACTCTGAGCCTTAGTTTTAAGAATAAATATCCCAGCTACAGTACTGAAAACAGCCTGGTACTGGCATAAGAACAGACAGGAGGACCAGTGGAACCAAATAGAAGACCCGGATATCAATCCACACATCTTCGAACACCTGATATTTGATAAAGAAGCAAAAAATATCAAATGGAAAAAAGAAAGCATATTCAACAAGTGGTGCTGGCATAACTGGATATCAACATGTAGACAA
>PVIU01001852.1:143639-173137 GCA_004026605.1 Ondatra zibethicus | reverse complement strand
AAGAGAAACAATTAATAAATGGGACCTCCTGAAACTGAAAAGCTTCTGTAAAGCAAAGGACACAGTCAACAAGACAAAACGACAGCCTACAGAATGGGAAAAGATTTTCACTAACCTCACATCAGAAAGAGGTCTGATCTATAAAACATACAAAGAACTCAAGAAATTGGACAACAAATGAACACATAATCCAATAAAAAAATGGAGCACAGACCTAAACAGAGAACTCTCAACAGAGGAATCTAAAATGGCTGAAAGACACTTAAGGAAATGTTCAACATCCTTAGTCATCAGAGAAATGCAAATCAAAACAACTCTGACATTCCATCTTACACCTGTAAGAATGGTCAAGATCAATAACACTGATGACAACTTATGCTAGAGAGGTTGTGGGGAAAAAGGAACACTTCTGCATTGCTGGTGGGAATGCAAGCTGGTACAACCCCTTTGGATGTCAGTGAGGCGATTTCTCAGAAAATTAGGAAACAACCTTCCTCAAGACCCAGTAATACCACTTTTGGGTATATACCCAAAAGATGCTCAATCGTGCCACAAGGACATGTGCTCAACTATGTTCATAGCATCTTTATTTGTCGTAGCCAGAACCTGGAAACAACCTAAATGCCCCTCGATTGAAGAATGGATAAAAAAAATGTGGTACATTTACACAATGGAGTACTACATAGCAGAAAAAAATAACGACAGCCTAAATTTTGCAGGAAATGGATGGAACTAGAAAGCATTATTTTGAGTGAAGTAACCCAGACACAGAAAGACAATTATCACAAGTACTCACTCATAGGTGGTTTTTAAACATAAGGCAAAGAAAACCATCTTACAAACCACAATCCCAGAGAATTGAGACAACAATACGGACACTAAGAGAGACCTACATAGATGTAATCTACATGGGAAGTAGAAAGTATAAAAAGACAAGATCTCCTGAATAAATTGAGAGCATGGGGACCTTGGGGGAGGGTTGAGGGAGGAAGGGGTGTGGCAGGGAGGGGAGCAGAGAAAAGTAAAAAAAAAATTTTAAAAAAAAGAATAAATATCCCCCAACCCCTATTGTTTTTTTTTTTGTTTTGTTTTGTTTTGTTTTTTTGAGACAGGGTTTCTCTGTGTAGCCTTGGCTGTCCTGGAACTTGATTTGTAGACCAGGCTGGCCTCGAACTCAGGAGATCCACCTGCCTCTGCTTCATGAGTGCTGGGACTAAAGGCATGGACCACCCACCTGGGCTGATTAATCTCATCTATACACCTATCATTTATTATAGGTCAATGTGTCTCTAATCATGACCATCATTAATAACCATATAATTAGCCCTTTTATCTCTCCATGGATTGAACTAGAATAGGTTAAGGCCCTGGACTAGCCTGGCGCTGTATGACTGTGTACCCCAATACCTTGCTGTAGAGAAACCTTTGTAGCTCCAGCTCAGCAATTCCCAACTGTCCGTCTTCCTCTGTCAGGCGCCAACGTGCCTGAGCAAAGTAAAACTCAGTGCGACGGACTACACTAACATCTTCCTGTTGTTTCCGCAGCTCCATTTTGTTGGCCCGCTGCAGTTGGAAATCCTTAAAACATCTATGCATGAACAGGAGAGCCAAATGAGTTAGGGAAAGAACACACAGGCAGGAGTGGCCCATAATGCTGCAGGCTCTAATTCCAGAGACCAACCTCTGGCTTAGCTAATGCTTAATTTTTTTTTTCTACTGATGCATTTTTCTGACACTCTGAACTATGGAATAGAAATCTTATCTTGTAGTTGGATAGCTTCTTCTTCTTTGTTTTTTCAAGACAGGGTTTCTTTGTAGCGTGTCCTGGAACTCGCTCTGTAGACCAGGCTGGCCTCAAACTCACAGAGATCTGCCTGCCTCTGCCTCCCAAGTGCTGGGATTAAAGGCATGCGCCACCACCACGCAACCTCAATTTTGTTCTTTAGTAATCAGTTTTAATGTATTTTCAGTTCAGATACACATTGCTTAGGACAAAAGAATGGTATTTCTCAGGTACCTAATTTTGTAGCAGAGCCTTTCCCAGGAGCATCCCAGTGAGAACCCAGAGGAGGGGGTTTCCTGTTTGCACTCACCACTATGGCCAACCTCAGCAAGGCTTATGGGAAGAGGAGCCTATATCTACTCCTACATTAGAATGCACACTAGACCTAGACCATCATAACACGGGCAAGAAAGACAGCCCAGCTCTCAACTGAGCGGAAAGACCACTGGGTACCTGATGAGGATGTTGAGCTCTTCACTTTCTAGCTGCAGGTTGGCCTTTTCCTGGTTTAGCTGTAACTGAAGTTTTTGGTTCAGGTCAAGCAAGTTCTCATTCTTGCTGTCATCCTGTAAAGACTAGAGAACCAGGAGAGAAGAAATTAAAGAGATCTTCCGTCTGCCGCAGGCGATCTCTCTGTTCTCAGACTACCTGGGGTGAATACCTTCATGATAGAATACATCTGTTTCTCTAAGTGCCGGATCTGGGCCACATGTTGCCGCACAGCCTCCTGCAGATGCAATATGCTACTGCGCTGCTCCTCAGGATTGCTAGAGATCTCAAGCTGGAACCTGACACGTTGTTTCTTTTCACTATGCTCCTAAAAGAAGGGAAGAGGGAAATGTGTACTTTTTTGTGTGGTGCTGTGAATAAAACCCCACAGCTTCATGCATGCTAAATACATTCCCAGCACCGTGAATTAACATTTTCTAAATGAGTAAGTTTTGTAGGAATGTGAATGGGGCTCTCTTCTGGAAAGCTGACCTTTACCAGTCATGATCGGTAGCAAGAGTAAGGGGTAGGTCAATGTAAAAGATCTGCAACGTGGATTGCATAAGCTACAAGGTAGAGATGGAGGCAAAAGTGTGTAGTTACCATTGTTAGAGATGTATGGTTGACTGAGAACTGGCTATAGTCTTAGAGACACTTAAACCTTAACTATATGATTTCTTTTCTTTTGGTTTTCCAAGACAGGGTTTCTCTATATAACATCCATAGCTGTTCTGGAACTCACTCTGTAGAGCAGGCTGGCCTTGAACTCACAGAGATCTGCCTGCTTCTGCCTCCCAACTGCTGAGAATAAAGGCTTGCGCCACCACTGCCCAGCAACTATATGATTTCTAACGGCTATGGCTGATTAAGAAGATATACCAATCAAACTAATAGAGATAATAGATTCTTTCTTATCCACTGAGCCACCTCACCAGCCCAGCATTACTTTATATACTGTAATCCAAGTAAGGACAAGGTCAAAGTGCAGGTGAGGCTAACCTGAATTCTAGAAGGCCTAATGCTCACCTTCCGCTTGGGTTCTACATGGAGCAGCAGGTTGTTGACGATGTCCAGAATCATAGCATACTGAGCTGGGTTGGTAGAAATTTCCAATTCGTGGTGGATGAGAGTGAAAGTATCCACAGCCCCTAGATAATTGTTAGCAGTTAAATAAGAGGTTCAAGTTTCTCCCCTAAATATTCAATCTCCTAACCCATATATATATATTTTTTTTTTTGGACTGGGTTTCACTAGGTAGCCCTGGCTTGCCTGAAAGGCCTCTGCCTCCTAGATGCTGAGAGTAAAGCTGTGGACTACCACGCCCAGCCTAACAGACACGGGAACCTCTTCTCTTAGTCAATCCAACAGAAAGGGAATAAAAGATAGTTAGGAATATGCTTATTTCAGAATTGCAAGTAATATCCATAGTCCCTATTTCTTCTAAGAGTACAAGTTGGTTGTTCTAACTGCTGAACTTAAAGTACAGAGCCAAGTGAAATGTTAGCAACCATACTGCACAGGAATCCCTTTAATAATTTTATTGTCTTAAAACCACCAAGGAAATAACTACTTCACAAATCGCCAGTCCTCCCTAAAAAGCCTTTAAATCCTGAATACCTTCCTGCTTCTTTAAGAGATCCTCCTTTTCCTGGTTCTCATGAACCTCAGGTGGCTTAATTTGAGTTGCTAGCTCAGGGTCAATGTCATGACTGTAACTAATGTAGTACATTCGGCAATTACAACGTGAAATGATCCGCTGGACCTGCTGGGCTTGCTGAGCTTCAGCTGGCTGGTTCCAATCTGGGAAGAAATGAAAAAAGATTCTCTAAGCAAGGTATGGTGTGAGCCTCCCATCTGTATGATTCTAAGAAATTCCAGAAATGTGGCTTTCAGTCTAGAACAGCAAAAAAAAATACCACTTCAACATACACTTATGTTAAAAATAGATAAACTGGAGCTGGAGAGGTGGCTCAGAGGTTGGGAGCACTGACTGCTCTTCCAGAGGACCTGGGTTCAATTCTCAGCACACACAGACAGCTCACAACTGTCTGTGACTCCAGGTTTAAGGGATCAGATGCCCTCACACAGACTTACATGCAAACAAAACAGTAATGCACATAAAATAAAAACAAAACAAAAAACCAGATAAATTGGGACCACACATGGTAGCACACACTTTTTTTTATGTTTGTTTGTCTGTTCTTCTCTGTGTTTTGAGACAAGGTTTCTCTGTAGCTTTGAAGCCTGCCTTAGAACTAGCTTTTGTAGACTCACAGAGATCTGCCTGCCTCTGCCTCCCAAGTGCTGGGATTAAAGGCGTGCACCATCACCGCCCAGCTGTACGAGGCTATTTTCATCTATGGTATCTCTGCAGGAGAGATTCTAGAAAATGGCACACTGTACTTTTTTTTTTTTTGAGACAGGGTTTCTCTGTAGCTTTGGAGCCAGTCCTGGAACTAGCTCTTGTAGACCAGGCTGGCCTTGAATTCAGAGATCCGCCAGCCTCTGCCTCCTGAGTGCTAGGATTAAAGGTGTGCACCACCACCAGGCTTAAATTTTTTTTGGGGGGGGGGTAGGGAGTAGCACACACTTTTAATCCCAAAGCTTGGGAGGCAGAGGCTGGAACCCTTGAGTTCCAGGTCAGCTTGGTCTACACAGTGAGTTCCAGGACAGCCTGGTATACACAGGTGAGACCCTCACATAAACAAGACTAAAGGTTGTTATTGTGGAATATTACTTTAACTATGTAAAGATGTGTTATGTGGCTATATATTGAGACCCTGTTTCAGACAGAGCTAGATGGATGGATGATACTGAGATAAGGCTTGATATGTAACTCTAAGGTACAGCAAACGCCTGGCATGTAAGTGACCCTGAGTTTGATCCCCAGTACTGCCAAAAGCTAAATAAAAGCAGTATGTGGCTCATGCTTGTAATCCCAGCATTCAGCAGCCTAAGACCATGAGTTTGAGGGCAGCCTATGCAGACTGACACATTGCTTCAAAAACTGAAAGGAAAAAAATGCATAATGTAGGTTAGATAAGTAAATGAGACCCCTTTGGAATGCACATTTACTCCAAATCATAGCATAGGAGAGGGAGAGAGCTGACCTGTGGTTGTGGTAACCATGCCTCCCACTGCCTGTCCACTTTCCATCAGCTCCTGAACAGAGTCCAGACTACGTTCCCGGTGCTCCTCAATATTCTTCACCTAAGAACAGAATGAGGAACCTTTAGCTCCTGGGGAAAAGGTGGCTTATTCTAACACCACCATAGATGGTTGTGTTTCAAGTAGAGTCTTATGCTGCAAAAGAACGACAGATTGCATGTCCAATGGTAGTCCCATACCTGTATTCTCAGTAAGAGGCTGTGAGGCATGAGTGTCACCAGATGAGGCCAGCCTGGACTATATACAGTGAGTTCCAGGACAGCCTGGTATACACAGTTGAGACCCTCACAAAAACAAGACAAGAGGTTATTGTTGTGCAATATTATTTTAACTATGTTAAGATGTGCTATATTGTTTATGCTACAGAATATTACTTTGTAAAAAATATGTAAAGGTGTGTAAAGGTTTATGTTGCATTTGTTTAACTAGGTAAAGATGTGTTACATTTGCTTATGCTGCATTTAATTATTTAGGTAAAAATGTGTTATTGTTTCACCTTGCCTGCCTAAAGCACCTGATTGGTCTAATAAAAAGCTGAGTGGCCAACAGCTAGGCAGTAGAGAGATAGGTAAGGCTGGTAGGCAGAGAGAAGCAGAGAAGAGAGAACAAAAGACAAGAGAATGAGGGAGAAAGGGAGATACCCGAGGTCAGCTAGGCACAGAGTAGAGCATACATAATTAAAGAATGGTAAAAAGCTCCAAAGCAAAACTTAAATGGAAGAGAAACAGATTAATTTAAGTTATAAGAGCAAGTGGGCCACGCATAAGCTAAGGTGAGCATTCATAACTAGTAATACTCCTCCATGTCATGATTTAGGAGCTAGTTGGTGGCCCAAAAATAAGCCTGCAACAGGTTGTATCACCTAATGATAGTGTGGTCATCTTAGTCCATACAAAGAAAAATACTCAAGACACACACATACACATATATACACATACATGTATTATACATACATATATGCACACAACATGCATATACATAATATACACATATCTATATAATATATATTTACACATATACATATAATACACACACACATACATATATTTAAAGTTCTGACTTTCTTGCTTGTACCTCTCAAGGGTTGGGATTATAAACATGGGCTACAATGCCTGGCTAGTATGTTTTCTGTGCTTCTGTTATTTTGTGTCTTTAGAGAGAAAATCACCCTGAACCGAAGTATGATGGCTAACACCATGGGATCAGCAATTGGGATCAGCAAAAGACAGATCTCTGAGTCTGCTAGACTTTGAGGTCAGCCTAGTTTACCTATCAAGTGTAAGGTAGCTAATACTATACAGTGAGACCTCAAAAACTACAGCCAGGGGCCATGGAGCTGGTAAAATGCTTGCTGCTAAGAAGCTGGGTTCTATCCCTGGAACTCACATAAAAGGGGAAAGGAAGAGATAGCTCAGCAGTTAAGAGCATTTGTTGTTCTACCAGAAGACCAGGGTTTGGTTTCCAGCATCAACAACAGGCAACTCAAACTACCTGTAATTCCAGTTCTAGGGGATCTGTTACCTTCTTCTGGTGTCTGAAGGCATGTATGTGGTATATACACAGACACACACACACACAATCTCTCTCACACATACAGTAATTTCAAATCCCCAGCACCCATGTAAAAAACCAGGGATGTCCATTCATGCCTGTAATCCCAATTCTATGGAGGTTGGAGTCAGGAAGATTGCCAGGGCTTGCAGGATCCCAGTCTAGCTCTAGGGTCAATGAAAAACCCTGTTTCAAGGGAATAAGACACAGCATAATAGAGTAAGACACCTGATACCATCTTCTCTGCGCACGCATAGGCACACATCCCTATATATACATCATATGCTCACTCATACATACACCTATTTAAAAAAAAATCATTCTGACACTGTTGCCTTGGAGGCCAAGGTAAATAACAAAATAAGTAGCACATAAGAGCAAGGCTTCAGCACTGGAGAGATGGCTCAGTAGTTAAGAGCACTCACTGGCTGCTCTTCCAGAAGATGAAGGTTCCATTCCCAGCATCAACTGAGCAGCTTACAACTGTAACTCCAGTCCCAGAGGATCCAATATCCTCTTCCAGCCTCTGTAGGTACCAAGCACACACCTAATACACAGACATACATGCAGGCAAAACACCCATACACGTTTAAAAAAAAATTAATGCTTCAAGGGCTGGAGATGGCTCAGCAGTTAGGAGCACTTGACTCTGGTCTTTACTGTCACCCACAACCACATAAATAAAAAAGAAAATCTCTAAAACATATAGAGACCCAGTAGATCAGATGGCAGATCTACTTAATCACAAAGTCACATGGGAAAGACAAAAAAATAGTATTCTAACTCCAAGGATCTATACTTTAATGCTAATGCAACTTGGGGGAGAAAAAAAAGCCTTCAATCAGTCTCTATCTTGCAGTGTCCCTTCCCCAGCCTTAGCCAAGTGTTCAGTCTCACCAGCTAACAGAAACACTGTCTTGCCAATGTACTGACTTAAAAAAAGAAAAAATGTGGCTGTATGGACTACTATCTATCTGAACACATCTAATGTTTTCAAAGCACCTTCTCATTTGATTCAACAGAGGGCTCAGCTGTACAATGCACAATGATATAATTGTCAAACAACCAGACTCCTAGATAAATAGTTTTCCATTTGATCTCATAGCTTTGCTGAAACAACCAATCACCTTGATGAAAGGCCATAAAAAGACTTGGCTAGCCATGTGGCACAGGTTTCTGCACTACAGAAGCTGAGTCAAATGATCTTCAGCTGGAGGTCACCTAGGCTACACAGAGCTTAAGATCATTCAAGACTACATAGCAAGACTTGTTTCAAACACATAAAACAGAGTTTTCAGACCCACTGTCTATTTTCTTAATTGCCTGTTAATCTGACGTTTATTAAGAGGGACTAAAAACTTAGAAGTTCCCACAGCTAAACACTAGGTGGTGCCAGAGGGAAGGATTATGGAAGTCAGAGGGCACAAGGACATGGCCCACAGAATCACTTAAGCAGGATTCATAGAGATTCACAAAAACTAAAGTGACAAACACAGACCTGTAGGGTCTAAGCTAGGTCCTCTGCATATACCTTATGATTGTGTAGTTTGGTGGTCCTATGGGACTCCTAAAAGTGTGTGTGTCGGGGGGGGGAGTGAGTTTGTGTGTTGTGGGGGAGTATCTCTAACTTTTGCCTGCTCTTGGGACCCTTTCCCTCCTACAAGGTTACCACATCCTTGAGGGTTTGTGTCTAATCTAACTGTATCTTGATAGTCCATGTGCTGAGGAAGAAAACTTTGTACACTGAAAATATGTATTACTCTCACTGGTTAATAAAAAAGCTGACTGGCCAATAGCTGGAAGGGTAGAGTTTAGGCAGGAGAGCCAAACTGAGAGGATGATGGGAGGAAGAAGGGCAGAGTCTCTCAGGAGTCTCAAAGCAAGACAAACGTGCTGTGTTGAAAGAAGGCACTGCCATGTGGCAGAGAGTAGATAAGAAATATGAGTACCTGAGGAGAGGTTGCTCACAGTCAAGGGGTCAGCAGCTTCCTTTCTCTACTAAGCTGAAGGTAAGTACTGTGAAGAATCTTCCAGTGGTTCTAGTAGAAGGGGCTTAACTAGAGACATAATGGCCTTCCCACCCATGCTGACTGACCTCTAGCCAGAGCTGTCGGCCATCCTGTTCAGTAGGGCTGCTTTCAGTGGTGGCAAAATACTGCATGCCATCTAATAGGCAAGTCCAGGATGTCTTTTGTTTTAGTGTGTCACCATACCAAGCTGGATGGTGTTGGCACTGCAGCAACTGGGCTTTGGCAGCTGACACAATGACACAGCCTTCTGTCTCTGCTCCACGCAGAACCATCTGTCAAAGAGAAAAGCAGAGTCTTAGACATAAAGGGAGATGAGAAGGATCTTCAGGTTACTTATCTGACTGACTCGGGGTTACAAAGTGAATGTCACTGGGTTTTATTTTTTTTTTAAATATTTATTTATTATGTATACAATATTTTGTCTGTGTATATGCCTGCAGGCCAGAAGAGGGCACCAGACCCCATTACAGATGGTTGTAAGCTACCATGTGGTTGCTAGGAATTGAACTCAGGACCTTTGGAAGAGCAGGTGATGCTCTTAACCTCTGAGCCATCTCTCCAGCCCGTCAATGGGTTTTATACTCGGAAATGATTACTTAGGAGAAAGGGACAAATCTACTGGGCATAGTAGTGCATGCCTTTAATCCTAGCCCTCGGGATGAAGAGTCAGGCAGATCTCTTTGAGTTTGAGGCCAGCCTGGTCTACAAAATGAGTTTCAGGACAGCCAGAGCTGTTACACAGAGAAACCCTATGTTGAAAAAACAAACAGGCCGGGCGGTGGTGGTCCACACCTTTAATTCCAGCACTCAGGAGGCAGAAGCAGGTGAATCTCTGTGAGCTGGAGGCCAGTCTGGTATACAAGAGTGAATTCCAGGACAGGCTCCAAAGCTACAGAGAAACCGTCTCGAAAAACCAAACTCCAACCAACCAACCAAATGGAACAAATCTGAGCTCTATCAACCCTTCTTCAGTTTAGATGTGGAGAAGCACACTCATAACTTCTGCATTCAAGAAACCAAACTTGGCATGAGGGCCAAGTTTGAGACCAGCCTGAGCTATACGGTGGGATCCTATTTTATTCTGTTTTATTTGAGACAGGGTCTCACTATATTGTCCTCAAATTTAGAGATCTACCAGGTTCTGCCTCCCAAGTGCTGGGGTTAAAGATCTTTAAAAAAATTCTATCCTTAAAAAATATTTTTTTTTTGCCGGGTGGTGGTGGCACACGCCTTTAATCCCAGCACTCAGGAGGCAGAGGCAGGCGGATCTCTGTGAGTTCAAGCCCACCTGGTCTACAAGAGCTAGTTCCAGGATAGGCTCCAAAGCCTATCTCAAAAAACCAAAAAAAAAAAAAAAAAAAAAAATTAACTGGTGGAAAGTAAACAGTATGATTGGGATCTAGCCTTTTTTTGGCATCCTATAAAGAAAACATACCTGGCAGTTAACCAGCTCAATAAGGCAGTTTCGGTTGTATATATCATCCGTCTGGCAGGCAGCAATGCCACATAACTGGTCACTCATACCGGACTCCTCTTCTGTGAATACTACAAACTTATCTGTCTCTTCAATCAGCTTCTGTAACATGTAAGCACCTGGGAAAGAAGTGGGGAAAGGGCACCATCTCAAAGGGAAAGAGAACATATCCAGGGCCACACTGATCTTCCATTAATTCCTATCTAGGTAAGGGCTGAGATATATCTTTCAACCTGGAACACTGGTCCAGTTCATTCTACCTCACCCTTGATCCAAAATAGTAAAAGTTTCTTAGTTCCCCATCAATGTTAATAAAAGATTTCCAATAGAAATAGAAACACCAGTTTAGCCGGGTGGTGGTGGTACATGCCTTTAATCCTAGCACTCGGGAGGCAGAAGCAGGCAGATCTGAGTTCGAGGTATATAGAGCTAGTTCCAGGACAGGCTCCAAAGCTACTGAGAAACCCTGTTTTGAAAAACAAAAAACAAAAACAAAACAAAAAAACCCCACCAGTTTAAATGGCACTAGGCACTAGGTTTTTTCCTAAGGGCCCGACCATGACAGTGGTAGGAATTGAACCCAGGTCCTCTGTAAAAGCAGCAAGTGCTCTAAAGTGCTGAGCCATTTCTCCAGCCCCCACTTTTCTCCTTTTCACATACTTGCTTATGACTATTCCTTCCCACTCCCTTGTCAGCAGTGGCACCATATTCTAGCTTTGCTACTTCTCTCAAAATATGTCCCCTCTTTTCTCTTAGTAAGTTTGTCTAACAGAGTATTATGGTTAGGAGCAGTGTCAGAATTAGACTAGCCTGCCTGTGGTCAAGTTCCTATCTCTCTAACAACTATTCAACTGTGACTTTGGGCAGCTTGCTTATACTCTTTGTGACTCAGTTTCCTTATCTGTAAAATAACAGCAACTATCTCATAAAGCTCTTGTGACGGCTTAATGAAATACATAAAACGTTTCTGCAGAGCGTCTACTACACAATAGCAACTACTATCTATCATCTTTTTGGCATTAAGTTTTAGCTCTGTGAAGAAATGTTCAAAAACTCTTATCTCTAGCTTAAAGCTTTAGACTCATTTCCAGATGTCAGACTTACCTAGATATACTACCACTGCCACAGGTTCAGCATGTCCAAACCTCTTCAGTCTATGGTTCTTCTATATCTGATACCACAGTTACCAATGTGCCAACAGACTAATAGCCACAAACCTTTAGGCATCACTACTCACTCACTTTTTTTTTTTTTTTTTGAGACAGGGTTTTACTGTGTAATAGCCTTGGCTGTCCTGGAACTCACTCATAGACCAGGCTGACCTCGAATTCAGAGATTCACCTGCCTCTGTCTCCCAAGTGGTGGATTTAAAGGTGAATGTTGACTACTGCCCAGCTATACCACCTGCCCTTTAAAAAAGATTTTTATTTTAAGTGTATGTGTTTTGCCTCTATGTGTATGTCTGTGCATCAGACATATGCAGTATCTAAAGAAGCCAGAGGGCATTAGATTCCTTGGAACTGGAGTTGCAGACTGTTATGTGCCATCCCAAGTGCTGGAAATTGAATTTGGATCCTCTAAAAGAACAGCCAGTGCTCTTAATCACTAAGCCATTACTTTAACCCCTACTTGTTTTGCTTGAGACAGTTTCTCTATTTATTATGTGGCCCTGACCATCCTGGAATATAGGTAGACCAGGCTGGCCCTTGAACTGAGACTAATGTCGCTGCCTCTACAGTGCTGAACACCAGGCTTCTTTTCTCATTTTAACTTCTTCCAGCAGCCATGCCTATGCACACAGCACAGCATTCCAGCTGCTCCGCCTCCTTCCAGTCCTTGCTGCCTCCTGTTGACATATTGTGATAGTTTCCTCAACTGCCTGTCCACATACAGTCCTCCCATACACACCACTGCTACAGTTACCTCCTAACAGTCAAACACACACCACTACTACAGTTACCTTCCTAACAGTCAAAATCTATCACAGTCTATTCAAAGACCTTCAGTGTTTCACTGTCCCTAATGAAGAAGGACCTGTGAGGAAGGTCCCCAGTGATCTCTGTGTTTTCTTTTTAATCCATTTTCTCATTCCATTTGGTACCATGTCACAGGAAACTGTTCACTCTCCTTTGAACACAACACCCTCTCCCAATACCATTCCTATTCAGGTTATTCCCTATGCACTGACTGCCCCCTTTCCCATTTCCACACATTCCAATCATGCCATATCTTAAAAGTCAGCTCAAATGTTACTGCCTCAATAAACCCCTGCCTGATTGCATGCTCTGTCATGTAACGTCCCTAGTCTTTGAATTCTTCTTGTGGCATTTACCACTTTTCACCTTGTTCTCACGGTCACTCACACATTTCTTGCCCAAGTCTTATCTTTTAAATTTTTCCCAGGGTGCTGGAGAGATGGCACAGCAGATAAAGAACTTAATAGTGTTTCAGTTCCGTTTTTTTTTTCCTTTGAGACAGGGTTTCTCTGTAGCTTTGGAGCCTGTCCTGGAACTAGCTCTTGTAGACCAGGCTGGCCTTGAATTCAGAGATCTACCTGCCTCTGCTTCCCAAGTGCTGGGATTAAAGGGATGCGCCACTACCACTCAGCTGTATTTCAGTTTTATGCCAACTAAGTACTTAAATTTTTGTTGCCTGAACAAAATAATTAGATCAAAACGATACAAGACTGTGGATATGGTGTTAGTATTTGCCTAGAATACACAAAGTCTTGAGCTCAATGGTCAACATTAAAAATTAGAAAAAGAGCAGTCAGAGCTGTTACATAGAGAAACCCTGCCTAAATAAAAAAAATAAACAAAAAGAAAGAAACAATTCTTTTTTTTTGTTTCTCACAACAGGGTTTCTCTGTGTAGCCCTGACTGTCCTGGAACTTGCTCTTTTGACCCTAATACTTGCTGATCTCTTCCTGGACACAGGGTCAGATTTCTTTATAAACCTTAGATGGGCAAACATATAAAAATGCTAGTTTTATAAAACCTTTTCCAAGCCCATGTTCATGTTCTAACTCTAAACCCCAAGCATCATCTGCTCCAGCCTACCTCCTGATGATCCCTTATCAGGCCGTCCACTGAAGCTAGGAGTGCTGACATGAGGTGGGACTTGGGCATTAGGTGGGATACCACGTTTTGGCTTTTTGGCTGACATCTGGGGATCAATCTTCAAACCTTTCAGGGCCTCAGTAGAGAGATTACGTTTGAGTACAGCTGCCTTTTTATAGCCATCATATAAACCAAAGGCAATGTCCCTGTTGGTGGTTGTCCAGGAAATCCGTAGGTCTACCAAGTACAGCTGATGTGTATGAAAGGCAGGGTCACCATCTCGAGTAGAGAGCTCCTGAGGAAAGGGCAAAGGCCACCAGGATTACACAGACATCCCACCACTACTCCTGGGCAAAAAAATGCAGAGACAGACTTGTTAAACCAAGGTGGCACTGGGGGAGAGATGAGAAGACCCTGGAGAAAGAAATATTAAGTGGTCTTAGTCTGTACATTACTTTACCCCCTAACTGTACCTAATGCATTTTTAATGAATCTGGTAATTTCAAAAGCTGTCCATAATTGGGAGAGACAGAGAAATCTAGCACGACATGATATGTTAAAAACTTTTACTTTATTTCATGAAGACCAAGAGACTTGTTAGAGGGAGAAGACAAGAGATTTTCTTTATGGGGGGAGTGGTTGTGCTGGGGTTTGAACTCAAGGCTTTGCAAACACTAACCTAATACCCTACAGTAAGCTGCACACCCAGCTCAAGAATTTTCAAGGATGATTTATGCATATGGCAGCACTACCTGCAATCCCAACACTTAAGGGAGTGGCGAAGGACCAAAAATTCAAATCAAGCTTGGGTTTGAAGAAAGAAAAAAAAAAAAGAAAGCCATAGCAGCAAGGGGCCAGTGATAGTGATATGGCTCTGCACTTAAAAGGCTCTTGCAGCCAAGCCTGAAGACCTAAGGAGACATACACAATAAATGTAATGAAGATAAATTTTAAAAAGCTGGTGAGATGAGTCTGTGGGTAAAGGTGCAGACATCAAGCCTGAGGTCTTGAGTTGGGTCTCTGGACTAATATGGTGGGAGGAGAGAATCACCCACACTAGCTGTCTTCTGACCTGCATACATCCACGCCCACACATCCACACCCCACACGTCTACTCACCCAATAAACAATCTTAAAAGGAAGAAGAGAAGCTGACACAACTACACCAAGTGGCTGTATCATAAAGTAATGACAGGCTCAGTAGGTGGGTCTTGGTTATCAAGGGATCAAGTAATGCTACGGTTAGGAACCTTACCAGAAATTACCTCTCACCCCCAATGTGATCATAGTTGGAGTCAGGAGATAATTAGGAGTGGATCAGGACATGAAGGAGGGTAGGGCCCACATGACAGCAAGAGCCATAACTGAAAGTCTCCAGAACCACTAGAAATTTCTGTTATTTAAGACACCAGCAGTCTATTTTGCTCACATAAACTGCAACACCTACTAATATAACTGATGTAAAAAAGAGAGTGTCAAACAGTACCTCTTCAGTGGTACGATTGCTGTGCCGTTGGTACGTAAGGGAAGACAGGCTCAGTAGGTGGGTCTTGGTTATCAAGGGATCAAGGCAGTGGTCAGCATTCTCTTCAGTAGGTGAAGCCATCAGGTGCACAGTCACCTGACTTAAGTCACTCACCATCTGTGTCACACTCCACTCAGAAATAAGGCGCCGCATCACTGTGCCGGCTGAGAAAAGAAGCATACAGTCCATGTGTAGGGTGGCATGAAGGACGTGAGTCATTAGAGAAAAAGAGAATGAAGGAACAGACTAGGAGGAATAGAAACTTTGGGCTGACCTTGAGGTATAAGCCGCTGAGTTCCCCGAGTGAAGACGTGGCCCTGACTGCACTCAATCTGGATGCCCCGTTGCTGGGCAAATGAGGCCCAATAATGTACCTGGTAACAAGAACAAAAAAACTGAAGAATGGATATCAAAGGGATGATTCAATATATTAGAAAACAAGGAAACTAAGAAAGGGGAACCCAGCTAAATGTTAGATGTCAGAGTCTAACCTGTAGCTGGGGAAAGAGCGCAGTACAGGAAAGCTGTTTGTAGTGTTGGCCAAGTTTCTTCTTGCTGGGCTTCAAGTTATTAAAGAGTTTCCCTCTACAGATAGGCCTTGTGACGCTAGTCCAAGTTGCCCAGAAATTTTGCATCCAGCGCAGGGTACTACTATACAGCAGAATTCGGGGCTGGGATATTGCTGCAAAAGAAAGGATAGGCATATCCAAGCTGTGGTTTAAACAGAGGTGAGGAAGTGCTTTTCCAGCTTCAAGTTTTAGAGATTAGAAAACACAAACAGCCTCCTCATATCAGTATCCCAGAACCTCTTCTTTCAAGGTCTACGCTCTCTTTCACCTACCGGCTATGGTCTAAATGTTTGTGTTTGTCCCCCTCCCCCAACTCCACCCATCGGATCTTTAGGTTAAAATTCTAAACACCAAGGTGATAGAATTGATGAGGAAAGCTGACTGATATCAAGGACAGAGGCCTTCTGAATGATACGACAAAGGGTGGTCTGGGTCAGCTGACAGCTGGGTCAAGAGACCCAAAGGACTTTACTGCTCTTTCTACCACTTGAGGACATAGCAAGAAGGAATGGACCTTCACCATACACTGATGCTGACAGCACTTCTATCTTTAACTTCCCAGACTACACAACTTTGAGACTATCCATTACTCTTAAGCAACACAATTTATGGTATTAATAGTGATCCCAAAAGACACTGATCCTCCTACAAACAAAAGGCACAACCTGAATTCTGCTCTGTCCTTCTATACTTTTTTTCAATCTAAAGTGGTCAGTATCCCAAGCCCATCCTCCCCATTGTCCCAGGCCCAAGTCTCACTCCCACTATGGCGAGTCAAATCCATCTTGATGGAGAGATTGAGGTTCTCAGAGCGGAAGGCCCGGTAGGAGTCATGGAGCTGGCCCAAGGGTACCTCAGGCAGGAACTCTGGGGCCCTCAGAGTGACACTGTGATGATCATGAGGGTTCCCATGGCACAGCCACTGCAGGTCCAGTGTCATGCAGAGGTCAGACAGGTGAAGGAAGCAGCAGTCGTCATACCTGCCTCACAACGGAGCCCAGCCCTCAGTGACTTGGTCTCTTGCTTCCCTTGGTTCTTCCCCTTCCCTCCACCCTGACTCGCCCACCTAGTTAAGGCCCCGCTCTTCACTCCACTCACTTAGAGGCTGTTCTTACGTTGACATCCAGGTCCCCTTTGAACACAAACTGACCAGGTTTCCAATGAAAAGAAAGGTGGCTCCATTCCCAGTGCATGTTTTCAGTTGTATTGTACGGATCCTAGAACAACCCCCATCCCAAAGAACAAAGTGAGCTGTGGTTAAGAGAACTGCCTCCCAAACCAGGACCTTTCTCTCTGTGCTCCGCATGCTGCACAGGCCACAACTATACTATCCTAATAAGGAAATGACTCCATGGAGCCCCTCACCTCAGTGGCTAGCTGATGCAAGTTTGCTTGTTCAATATCCATATGCCAGTCCCCATGGAACAGAAGACGACTCTTATCCCACCAGGGCAAAGGTGGGCTGGGGTCAGCTGAGGGCTTGGTCAAGAGGTCCACACACTGACCAATCAGTGTCCAGGCTGGATCCCAGCATGGGCCCCAGACCACTGTATACTGGAAGATTTCCGCTAGGGTAGAGGAGGAATACAGGCTTCAGCTTACTACAAAACAGCTCTCTGTTCCTCCTTTGCTCCAAAAGCTTATCTTCCATCCAAGGCCTGCAAATACCCCTCAGCCAAACCAACTGCCTCCTTTACTCACAGTGGAAGTCATGGTAGAACTTGAGTGGGGGCATGTTCCTCTCTACTGCCACGTTACCCCAGGGACGCCCCAAATGCAGGATTTGACGTCGACGGGAGCAAGGCTGGCCACTCTGCTCAGTGCCCGCAAGTCGACCCATGAGCCGCCAGTCCCGGATCTCAAACAGGTACCGTGGATAGTCTCTGATCCGAACTATTATTAGAAAGCAGATACACACTGATTACTCACTTTCACGCCTGTTTTTTTCCCCCTTATTGTTCTTTTTACCCATCTATAATTAATTAAGAGAACAAGGGCTGGCAATTAAGAAACAAAGCTAAGGGGCTGGAGAGACGGCTCAGAGGTTAAGAGCACTGACTACTCTTCCAGAGGTCCTGAGTTCAATTCCCAGCAACTACATGATGGCTCACACCCATCTGTAAATGAGACCTGGTACCCAGAACACTGTATACACAATAAATAAATCTTTAAAAAAAAAAAAAAAGAAGAAGCAGCAAACCTAAGACAGGTCGTAGAGACCATGAAGCAGAGGCAAGAAGCAGAGAGAGCATGAAATTCAAGAGCCACAATAACCTTAAAGATGACTGTGCTCATGGCCTGGCCCTATGATGTCAGCTGAGCAGTTTCAGGGGGAAATTAGGATCAAAGAAAGGGAAGTAAAGCCCACCCACCCCAATCCAACTACAATTTCCAATACAAACTAGCTCTTTGTAATCACTCAGAGGGCTTCCTAGCACACACAGGACAAACACAGATGCACTCACCCAGAAAAGTTTTGACACTGCACTTGAGCATACGACACCACTGAATGACAAGGTCTAATCCTTCAGCAGGAAAAGGGCTGCCAGGGTCAAGCTCTCGAACCTGCTCCATCACACGTTCAGGTCCATGGAAGGATGAATCTGCCAGAGCCACCAGCTCTAGCCCTGCCAGGCTCCAAGTGAGCAGTGCACGGCGCATGGGCGTGTTGCCATAGAGACGACGAGAGCGCTGGATGTAGATTTCAATGTTTTTGCGTTCCAAAGAGGCATAGAGCTCCTCAATTTTTCGCGCTGGCAACAACTCCCCATGCTGCTTCCGCAGGGCAGCCACTTTGGCATCCAGCAACTGCAGCCTTTTGGCGCTCTCCTTACTTTCATCTTTCATCAGTTCATAGTTATCATGAAGCTTCACCTCAAAGACGTCATCCAGGAAAACCCAAGAAAAGTGCTGAACCTTTAGGAGTAGATCAGGTGGGAGTGGGGCAGGGCCTGGAGAAGCCCAAGCATGCGTCCCTCGATGCAACCCCTTTAGCCATTTTTGAACTCCCACAGCCTCATCCAAAGTTCTAGAGAAGTCATACTGATAAGGAAACTCCACTGAGACTGATCCAAGAGAAAGGAGCCAAACCCGATTCCGGAGGGTCTGCAGTACAGGGAAGGGGTTCCTGTGGAGGATCATCTCTTCCAGCTCGGGTAGTAGCTGCACCTCCACCTCTTTGAAGTTGAAGATGCTATTGCCATCAAAGCCAGCAGCCAACTCTGGGCAGTAAGCCTGCAGTGAGCCTCCATGCCGATTCAGTGACACATTCTCTGCAGCCAGGGTAATGAACTTGTCCTCAGCAACGAAAGCTGTCAGTTTAGCTGTGCTTACCTCCAATGTCAGGTTTAGCCGCCTTGGTGGGGATGGCTCGGGGAGATGGTCTTCTGGCTCAGAACTGGACTGTGGAGTCTCTAGTTCATGGGATTGAACAATCTCAGGAAAGACAGTAGCTCGTAACAAGTCTCGGCATTGTAGAGTGGACAAGACATGCTGGTACAGATACATGTGATCTGGGGGGCTCCAGAGTAAAGTCAGTCCTGCACCACACTGAACCTTTAGGGTGTAAGAAAACAATCTGTCAATCACTATGTCTCTGAACAACAGAAGTAACAGGGATTATTACACATGCCTACCTGGTTCAAGAATTATATCCAACCACAAGCCGTTCCTAAGAAATCACATTAATTACTGCCTTGCTTGGTTCCCGTTAGCACTAAGATGGTATTAGAGTTGCCATTTATCTCATACTTATGAGCACTTATACTTTTGATCTATCTTTTCTAGATTCTAAGCCCTTTGGAAGTAGGGGTCATATGTTTTCTTTGGTTACTTACCATACTACATCTATATACACAGAAGATACTCAATAATCGCTTGGCTTTATGTTTCCATTCACACGTTACCATTCAATGAACACTGTCTAGAAACAAGTGCCACTTGAAATGTTTCATCGACAGACTGAATGACTTGATTCCTAAAACACAGTGTAAAAGTACTGGCCACACAGTTTTTTTTGTTTTGTTTTTTTAAAGCTGGTGACTCATGTCTTTTATTTACATTTTTCTAAGATTTATTTACTTGTTATGTATACAGTGTTCTGCCTGCATGTGTGCCTGCAGACCAGAAGAGGTTGGCCACGCAGTTTAATGCAGCAACTGACTTATTATGAATGTATGTCCTTGTCATCCTGAAACACAAAGTCAGTTCTGATAGCTCAAGGGATAGAGAAATTGAAATACCAAAGACACGGACGTTCTCTTAGGTTCAGTCTCTGAAAAGCAACCTCCTCAGTTTCCAAGGCAAGTGAGCTCAATGCCTCCTCCTCCCAAGAAGACCCCATGCCCATCTGATACTCTATGGAGAAAGATACCAGAAAGTCTCCATCTTCAGATCCCTTCTAGCCTTCTAAGGAGCTGAGTGTTTCCATAAAACAGTAAGTGCTCTTAGTCACTGAGCCATCTCTCCATCTCCAGCCCCACTAATTTTTTGTTACAAGGTCCCTCTGTGTGGCTGGTACTTTTACACATGAGGTCTGTGAGCTTTTGTGATCCATCTGTCTCCATCTTTCAATGCTAGGACTTAGGCCTGGCTTTTATATGGGTACTAAGGATTTGAATTCAAGTCTTCGATGATGTACAGCAAGCACTCTTATCTGCTGAAACAATTCCCAATTTTTCAAAAGTCCACTATTTTTTATATATACACCTTGAAATAATTATAATAAAATGATGTAGCTGGTATCTCTTTTAAAATAACACCAGAGCTTGGGGCAGGGGAGGCTAAAATGGGTATGGCTACAAACACAACAGTCACAAATGGGTAATTACTGCAGCTGGAAATATTGAAGTTCAAATAGTCTCCCTGTATTTTCCATGTATTTTTAATAATGTAGCAAGACGTTTAAAATGTAAAAAGAAAGGAAAGATGCACGCCAGCTGCCACTTTTCTCTAAGTTTCACAACATGAATCACAAAGACTGAAGAAGGTTTTAAGGGGTAGGAAGACCACATCTGGCCCGAGCCCCAAGCATCACCTCTAGAGAACGGATGCTGCTGTGGTAGATGAGGGAGAGCATGGAGAGGCCGAGCACTGGCGTGGGGATATCAGGTGCCTTGCAACAGGGCTGCATCTTCTCTGTGACTGACTTCACAAGTGCAAGCACGAGCCCTTGAATCCCTACAGTGGAGGTCTCAGCACTGCCCAAGACAGTCAGTGTGTCCAGTCGGACCTCTGAAGCACCTGACACAGAGAAACCAAGACAACCTGCATCCCAAGTTCTGAAATGACAACTTGTCCTTCCCTCCTTTCTCCTCCTTTTACTGTCTTTAGTCCCCATGCTTTCTTTAAATGATTCCTAATATTTTAGAGAAACTTTAGATGTGGCAAAATCCAAGTTTTCCATTGTCAAGAAATTACCCGTCTATCATTTACTCCCCAGAACTACATACAAGAAAACAAAAAGATATGTAGGAGCCAAACACACCTAGAATCCCAGCTTTTGTTAGGTTGAACTGGAGGATTACAAGCTGGAGGGTACCCTGGACTATTTAACAAGATCATGTCTCAAGAAAAACAACAACAACAACAACAAAAAAGAAAACCTACATTGGTCTCATTCTCTTGACCACATCGAGGCTAAACTCTCCCCATCTCTGTCTTTTTAAAATATCTGCCTGCAACAGCTACTAAGCAGCAGCACAAAGCCTGTTATTCAAGCCTTTCTAACATGTCATGCCTCTAACATGGAGACTTTCCAGATAAACGGCTTCCTTAAATGAGAAGAAGCTGACTGAGCCAGTATAATCTGCTGAGTTTACATGAGACCCACTTCAGCCAACTTCCTGTTCCACTTACCAACCAGTGCAGAAAGAGTGAACAGGTTCATATCTTCCACCTTCAAATCCACCTTCCAGAGTAAGGTCACAGATTCCCCAAGTGAAGATTTCCTAGATACAGCTGACTTCTCAGATTGTGGAACCAGTAAAGATAGGATTCGAGACAGACACTGGGCACAGATGTCTGATATTTCTACCTGAAGTCCTCGAATAGTACAGTCAAGAAAGAGAGTATTGGATTGGGTGCTGGACAAACCCAGGGGCTGGTTGTAGCTACCCTAGAAAAGACAGGAAACCTACTGAAACCATGCAGGTGCTGAGTTAGAATACCCTGGATGCATCACCCACACCAAGAGCACGATCAGCACTCAGAAGCATATCATTGGTAGGGAGCCACACACGCCCACCTACCTGCAGTGTGAAGGAGTCCAAGACAAGTGCTTCACCCCAAACATGCATATTAGGTGGATGTGGTGCCCTCTGAATGTGGGACTCACTGCCTACTCGCCAGCAGAGGTGATCCACAGTTAGGACAGCCCGCTGATGGATACTCTGTGGTCGGAGGTGCTGGTAATCTGAAACAGGTGGTAAAGAGGTTGTCCATTAAGCTACCCTGGAAAGCAAATAGGCAGAGTTGTAACCAAAGAGCAAATCCTTGTTCCCTTCCCATCCCTGAGCCTTACCCAGGGAGATGGAATTGAACCCCAAAGCAAAAGGTGGTGTGTCTCCAAGCTGAATGGAAATGCTGACATTGGAGACGGAGGTGCTGAAGATAATGGGAGCCAGGATCTGAGGGAAGGTTCTACACTGGGATAAGAACAACATCACTATAATTGCAGTTTCTTATCAAGGAAGAGATTGCTCAAAGTTTCTGACAATTAAGTTTTGTTGTGAATTTTAGGACTGGCAACAACTAGAAAGTAAAAGGCTAAGTTTGTCAGATGGCTACTCCTCCCAGTGGTAATCTGAAGGAACCCCAGAAAAATATGAAGTTAAAAAAGATGAAATTCACACATTCGTAGTCAAATACAGCAACATCACACGATTCACCCTAATAACAAGATCATGTACAAATCACTTCCTCTGTGCAGAACAATGCCAAGACTACACAAACAAAACGGTCCTGTATATCTGACACCACACGTTGTGACCCAAGGCAGATGAGACACTGTTTATCACTTTAATCCACTTCAAGAAATGTTTGTCTTGTATAAATAAAGGCACTGTGCTGGGCACTCAGAATGAAAAACATAAAAATGACATTCTCTTACCAACAAAGGGTATAATCCTACAGGGAAGATATATAAAGCAAGTTTGCTTCTGAAACTAAGATTTAGGGAACTCAGACAATCCAATATGTATTTAACACAAGATACCACTTTGGATAAAAAGAATCCACCTGATAAGAAGGTGACTTAAAATTCACCTTTTTTTGTAGGGCAATGGTGACATGTGCCTTTCATCCCAGAACAAGGGAGGTAAAGGCAGGAGGGTCTTTGTGAGTGAGGCCAAACTGGTCTTCAGAGTGAGTTCCAGGACAGCCAAGGCTACACAGCAAAACCCTATCTTAAAAAGCCAAAAACAACTCACCGTTTTTTCCTTTGTTTAAGATCAGGTAAACTAGCTCCTTGGGTCTCCAATGCTAACATAAGCAGCCAGTGAGAGAATTCCTGGTGTCGGTAATGAATGATACATGTGTTCAAAACAAGAGAAGCTGAGAGGTCAATGGTAGTTACCTGGAAATGAGAAGACCCCAAGGTTTTACCCCCATAACTCATAAGGCAACAATGTGAAAAGAGCGGAGATTCTTGGGAGTATGGGTAGCACACCTGGACACTAGCCTTGAGGGAGTTGAGGCAGACAATCCGCTGGCGACTCTGGGACAGCAGCAACCCATCTGTAAGAAGCCAGAGGCAAGGAGATGAATAAACTGTCACCAACACTGTGAGGTAGGGGTTATTTTCTCTCATTCCCTCCTTCCCTCACCAATTACAGTGATATTAAACTATGGAATCATGCAGGGATTAACAGAGAATGCTGGTCCTCCCTTCTCTTAGAAACAGAAACCCAGCCGGGCAGTGGTGGCGCACGCCTTTAATCCCAGCACTTGGGAGGCAGAGGCAGGCGGATCTCTGTGAGTTCGAGCCCAGCCTAGTCTACAAGAGCTAGTTCCAGGAAAGGCTCTAAAGCCACAGAGAAACCCTGTCTCGAAAAAAAAAAAAAAAAAAAAAAAAAAAAAAACCGAAACAGAAACCCTTCCAAGAACCTTCTAGTAGGAGTTCAGTGCTCATCTGTGCCATATCATAGTTGGCCGTGAAGCTTCGAAGGGGCAACTGATCATCATCACGGTGGTACAGGAAATGCAGCAGCTTCAGTGTCCAAGTCAGGTGCCTGGACCAGAGACACAGTCCACATCAGAGAACCCTGGGATGCCAGTCCTCCTTAGTCTCCACAGAGAAGACAGGAGACCTAGTTGTGCAGCCCTAGCAGACAATGCACATTATCACTCCCCCGGTCACAGATGAGACCTCACCTCTTCTGACTATTCATAGACAACACCACACTTGTGTTCTCCATCTTCACCTTGACTTGGTCTGGCAGCTGCTGCAGGAGGTATAGGCCAGGCAGAGTTGGTTCGGCAAAGTCCTCTGTCAAATCTGGAAATAGGGATGAATAAAATACATGAAAACCATCAATCCTTAACATTCTCAAATCCTCCCAGCCCTGTCCTCTTTGGTCAAATACTCACCCATAAAGGAAGATAAAAAGATCAGCTAAGCAAACACCTAAGAGGACACAATAACATCACAGTTCTGGGTACCTGGTATACTTTCTTCCCCAGACTCTAAAAGCATAAACAGTCTGGGGAATAGTTTGGCATAATGGAGAGAATATGGACTTGAGTGTCAAAAAACTGACATTCATTTTTACTAACTTTAAAACCTCAGCCAGGTTACCCAGCTAACTGTTCTTGGGCTGTTTCCTTATTTGTAAAATGCAGAAAATGCAGTGAAAGCATACATAAAACACACAGTACAGGTCTAACTCATGGCAAGTAACCACGGAATGTTAGTTTTTTGACTCAACAAGGAAATGCTTTATTTCCTCTACCTACCTATGAATCAAAGGTCATGGTGTCTGATGACTCACACCTGAACAATTGGTGAAAACACTGGTTTTTCTACTTGCAAAATAATTCCTGAGTGTAAGGTAGGCAGGAATCTCAAAGACTGGAACTTTACCTGAACAAGAAACAGACTTGGAAATCCGGCCTGGGGTCTGACACAGTAGTTGACTATGAAAGAGACCTTCATGGAGCTCAGCATGGAGCGTCCAGACATCCATAGTGATAGCCCTCAGATGCCAACTGCTGATGCCCACCTGTAGACACAGGTCCAGGGCCAGTGACACTTCTACCAGGCATGTATCCTCCTGTGTAGGGAGTTTTGAAGTTTTAGGACAAATTGGAAGGGTCTGAAGCCAGTGTGGTGATACACACCTATAATCCTAGTACTCAAAGAGACTGAGATAAGAGGCCCACCATGAGTTCTAATCCAGCCTGGGCTACATACCAGGCCAGCCAAGGCTATACATGACAAAACAGTCTCCCCGAAACAAACAAACAGAGCCATAGTGATTAGAGAATCCAGAACAGAAGCACACTAAACTCTTACATCTTATGGTCAAGAAGAAATGAAATATCAGAGTGACCATGACACTCACCAGCTGACCACTCTTCAAGATTTTGCTATTGATCTTTGATAGGTTCATCTGACAGATTAGACTGGGAAAGAAAAAAAAAACCCATTTAGTCCAGGAGTGGTGGCACACCTCTTCAATCCCAGCAAAGCAGCAAAGGCAGGGAAGTTTCTGTGAGTTCAAGGACAGCCTAGTCTACAGAAAGAGTTCGAAGACACCCAGGGCTGTACAGTGAGACTGTCTCACAAACAAAAATAAAAAACTCTTGACCCCTTTCCTCACAAGAGCTTAATTATTTCTCATCCATCTGCTGGTAAGGACATTACCGGACCCTCTCCTACCCACCACTCACCCTTTCCCGTCACTGTCCAAAAGAAATCTGCTTTTACTGATCTGGATGTGCCACAAGGACTCGGAGGCGGCCACCTTGAGGACCATGATGTTTATGGCATCGACATGAATGGAGAATAGCTGGAGGAACAGGACAAGCAACATTATTGTAAGGCATCATTCCTCCTTTCCCGCTGAGAAAGGAAGAAAGACCTTAGAATTTTATTCCCCCAAACGATCCAAAGCCAACCAACCATCCCTGGAATACAGCTGAGAATAGAAGAGCAGGGCCAGAGAGATGGCTCATCTCTCCTAAGAACTCGGGTTCAAATCCCAACGCCTACACAGCAGCCCACAACTATAACTTCACCTCCACAGGATCCAACGCTATCTGCTAGCCTATTCGGTCACTACACAGGCATGAGCACTCACAAAACAATAAAAATGTTTAATTTCTAAAAAGAATCATAGTAGTCTCACTTGGCAGAAGATCTTCAACAAGGATGGGCTAAGGGACAGCTCCTTCTGCTCCACCTCCGTGTTCTGAGAGAATGGAGCAGACAGGCTAGAAACCTTCTGGAGGTCTGTTCTGATGCGTACTTCTCCAAAGCACAATGCCACATAGTGTCTGCCCAGAAGAAAAGCCTCATTATCATTGGCTCCACCCCCTTCCAAGCAGTCTCCTCTCCTCCCTCACATCCCTCCAGTCCCTGTATAGCTCAAATAACAGAGGAAATCTCCAGCTGTTCTCAGCGGATCTCACAAAACAGCACTTGGACTAATAGGAGACTCCAGCAAGAACCTCCCTCCCACCTTGACTAAGATGTCTCTGCAGAAGAATTTCACTGTTAAAGCTCAACCTCAAAATATTCCCCAAGGGCAGAAGTAAGGACGTGTGGCACTCACGGCAGATCATAACTATGGCGTTTGCTGGAAATCCACAAGTTGTCAATTTCCTAAAACAGTATGAAAGAAAGTTGTGTACGCTGGCTGCTAGGAAGGCAATGATGGGTAACTTTATAAAGCAGAAAAGGGCGTGAGTCACAGGAGAGGGAAGTTCCATCGGCCCTCCCACTAACTACACCCAGTGGCTTTCACTGATGTCTCTGATCAGCACTGGGTATCTTGCTCCCCATGATGATGCCAGTTGAATTTGCTTAGTAGTTCTCTTTTATGGGTAAGCTGCCACCCTATTTCCTCTCTTAATTAGAACAGTAAGTTTGCTGTTTCCTGTTATGTTTCTCCTGTTTCTTCTATATCTTTCTTCCATACCCTGGACTTTCTGTGCCATTTTATTTTGTTTGGTGCTAGATACTAAACAGGATCCAGTTTATGCCAGCCAGGCTCTACCACTGAACCACCCCAACTCCTTTTAATTTTGAGACAAGCCCTAACTAAGCTATCCAGGCAGGCCTTGTACTTAGAATCCTCTTGCCTTAACTTAGAAAAAAAAAAAGGAAAAAAAAAAGAATCCTCTTGCCTCGGCCTCTTGAGTAGCAAGGATTTCAGGTGTATACTACCAGGTCTGGCCCTCTAAACACTTAAAACAACTAGCATCAAGCTAAAGTTTGGAATTTAACTAGATCAACCCCCCAACAACAACAACAACAACAGCACACACACACACACACACACACACACACACACACACACACACACACGCACACGCACGGCGATTCCCGGAACTCACCACCGTCTGCTGGTGCTGCTGAAACTTAAGACTGACATTTTGGATCCAGAAAAATCGGAATGAGCCAATCTTTAGCTCTGCCTGCAACTTCCGCTGACACCACCTGGTGGCCAACCGGATCACAAGCCACCTGGATAAAAATCAGTTTAATTTTAAGACCTTCTTTCCTGTTTGGTTCTAGAAAATCCTTGCAAATAGGTGGTATCCTGAAGCCGGATTTTTCTTGGGAACTTTCCGATTTTCCTAAAGCACTTCTCTGTCACATACTTTTAGCCACAATAATTAGGGCCACGGGTCCCTAAATTCAAACGAAACCAGACAAACTAAACTCACCCTACAAGACAGGAAACAAACAAACAAACAAAAAACCAATCCTCAAATCTTTAGGAACCCAAAGTAAAAAGAGGTCCTCAAAAGCAGTCAAAGTGAAGAAACACGTCATCACACACTCCCTAGAGGGTCGCTCTCCGCGTCCCCACCCTGCAGACGTTTGCAAAAAGGCAGAGGTCACACTCGGGACAACTCAAATAACCGCTCTTCCCTAGACAGCCAGTCCTCCTGACCTCTCTCCAGGGCGGAGCTGCAGGTGCCCTTCGCAATCTGGGAAGAGGACGTTCGGGGCGAAGGGAGCAGAAAAGGAGACCACAGAAGGCCCTTCCTCACACACACCTACTCAGTTCCTGGCCTCTGCAGAGCTCCGGGATCCGCCCGAGGCCTCTGCGCCGCCCCCCCCCCACCTCGCCTTCCGTCACCTCAGTCTGGGCTGAGCGCCCCCTCCCGCTCCCAGCCCCTTCGCCTACTGCGCCCGACCAGCCCGCGCCTCCTCCAAACCCTCTTCCTCGTCCGGTTCCCCCCACTCCCACCGTTGTGGCTAGAAGCCCCTCACCGGCCTAGGAAGAGTGCGCTAAGCGCAACCAGCAGCAAAACCAACAGCGCGGAGAGAAGTAGAGGCATTTAGGTCCGGGTCCGGCCCGGCCTAGCCCCAACCCCCGCCATGCCGGGCCCCGACGCCGGAACCGCACAGCGCTCGGCCGCGCACGCACACGTAGGGAGAGGAAGCCTTGGTGCGCGCGCGTACCCCCGCCCCGCCCGCTCGCCGACCATCCGGGTGTCTCCCTCCGCGCCCCGCCCCGCGCACGCAAGCACCGAGGGCCGACCAGCGGCGTGCGCGGAGTGGAGGGTGGCTCCGGAGAGGGTGGGCGGGGCGGGACGCGGACGCGCTGGCTTGAGCGCCGCGCCCAGAGCGCAGCCTGAGCGGCTCACAGTAGATCTCCGAGCTCGCGCAGGGGTGGGCAGAGGTCGGGAGTCGGCCGGTGACCTGGGTGGCTCGTTTCCGCCTCTTGGAGTTCCACCTCCAAAACGCATTCCCTAAGGCAGTTAAGAGCCCGCCTGGCTGGCTTCTTAGAGCCTGTAGGGGAAGCTGGCTAAAGTTATGTGTCCCTAGGTCAGACGTGATCCTGTCTGCAAAAGATCGAAGAGGAAACCAAGAGGTAATTGATAGACCTCAGACATCACCTCATCCCACGAGGAAACGAATGGAGTCTACTTCGTTCACTGTCTGAATACTTTTCTGGCCATGTTTGTTTTAACATGCTGCTCGCAAGGAGCCATTCTGTACAATTTAGTTTTAGGTTTGTGCAATGATCACCAAGAATTGGACCTGGGGCAGGGTGGAATATAGCAGAAGTAGTTAATATTGTTCTGTGCTTCATGAAATATCTGGGAAGCAATTTTAATTACATGAAATAGAGAATTCAAGGTCAAACCATGTCAGAGTGAATTTTGTTTTTTTCTTCGTTGAAAAATGAAGTTATTATTCATATTTTCATGAGTCAGTATCTGAATAATGGCTTATTAATACAGTACAAGATAAAGAAATCCTGATGGTTCCCAGGTATTATGGAGTATTTGTGTTCTTGGCTTTCAGGTCCTAACCTCCATACAGTTCTTCGGGGATTTTGGTCTCTTTAGATAATGTCAGGGCCTGTAAGATGACTCAACAGATAAAGGCCCTTGCTGGCAGGCCTGAGGACTTGAGTTCCATCCGCAAAACCCACGTGATGGAAAGAAGGCAATAACTCCCTCAAGTCACCCTCCTGAAAGACCCCCGAATTGGGTGCCTTCCCTCGGAGACCCCCGACGCCCAAGAACCAGGCCAAGACCACCAACGGATGCAAAAGCAAGAGGAACTTTTATTCACAGACGTCTGCGGACGCTACAGCATTCGGGTAGCTGAGCGTGCTGTTTCAAGATTTTGGGGTCCTTATATACCCCTGGGGAGGCGAGAAGCAGCT
>PVIU01001852.1:0-143539 GCA_004026605.1 Ondatra zibethicus | reverse complement strand
AGTTGGATTGGCTCGTTCAAAAGGGGAACACTGAGTCAGGGTGAGGGGCAGTCTTGTGGTTTTCTGTCTGATACTGAGAAACCACAAGTCAGCTATTCTAGGAGGAGGACAGTTGGAGGGGGCTCTCCGTTCCTCCTTATCTTCCTGGGACTTGGGCAGTTGGCCTGGAGTCTGACCACAGACATCCTGTTGCATACTTTCTGTTCTGGTCTAGTTCTGATCCTATATGAGTTTATATTTACAACCTTGCAGAATGGCGTTACTATAGCTAAACCTGGGCTATAAGGGTAGGGGTCTTTCACTCTGACCTCCATACACCTGCAGCCTTCCACTCAAGAGTAGTGGTCAAGGCTCAGGGATGGTCCAAGAACTCTGCCCAAGACACAGAGAGGTGCATCACAACACATCTCCCTACTCGAATTCATCTTTTGGGGGTCTCTGCAAACCCCAGAGCCGGCAGAGTAAGAACAATCCAAATGAGACAAGAAAAATCCAGTTCAACGTGACTCAGGAGCTGGTGATGGTACACACTTGTAGAGTCTGGAGTCTGACACTGGGCAGTTTATTTTAGGCATGTTTAAGCACAGCATAATTTTGGAAGGAAGTTTTCTGATGATAATTAACTCAATTCTTTGTGTGCAATCAAACTTAAAGCATGTTTACATGTTTTTTTTAAAATTACCCAATTATCCTCAGAGTGGTTTGTTTGTTTGGTTTGGTTTGGTTTGTCAAGACAGGGTATCTCTGTAACTTTGGGGCCTTCCCTGGAACTCATTGTAGACCCGGCTGGCCTTGAACTCACAGAGATCCACCTGCCACTGCTTCCCAAGGCTAGGATTAAAGGCATGAGCCACCACCACCTGGCCCTTCAAAATGTTTTTAAAACTACTTCATTTTTTGATCCCAGTATCTCATCAAGATGCATGTATTACATTTAATCTGGTCATGTTTGCTTACTTGCTTGGTTTGGTTTTTGTTGTTGAAATTTTTTGTTGTTTGTTTTTCAAGATAGGGTTTCTCTGTGTAGCCCTGTCATGGAACTAGCTCTGTAGACCAGGCTGGCCTCAAACTCACAGAAATCTGCCTGCCTCTGCCTCTTGAGTGCTGGGATTAAAGGCGTGCGCCACCACTGCTCTGCTTGAATTCATAATTCTGCCTCTGCTTCCTCACTGCTGGAATTACAGCTGTGTGTCACCATGCCCAGTTGTCGTTTTGAACAGATAGTTTCGAAGAGTCCAGGCTACTTGTCTTATAGGATGTCTCAAGTTCTAGATGTATCTTCTAAAACATGTTTACAATGAAACTCTTAAGTACATACGGCCTCTTCCTTTAAGATGCGTTCTCTTGACTGAAAACAGTGTTCAATATAAGGGTGAAGGAAGAATGATGGAGCTTAGCATAAAAGTGTCGGAGTCAAGAGTGGCCTGGCCCTACAGGGAGCACAGAGGTCACCTAGGCTATTGTAAAGGATATGGGATGGGTTCTATTGACTGAGAATACTCAAGATAAAGGTCTATCTAAGGAAGAAGGGGCCACGATAAACACATAGATTTAGGTGGCCTACAGATGGCACAGGCTATTAATGACGTCCCAGATTTCTGGGTGGAAAACAGGTGTACGTCCCCTCTGCTAAGGAGACAACACTGCCTGTTTAAACATTCATGGTTTCCCTAGTGCTTACCTCTGAGCACAAGGACCTTGTGCCCTCTACACATCTTATTAAAGAAGTTCACTCAGCTAAAGTAGCTGTTGATTTTGTCTTCTCCCGCAAGTGTCTACTTCTAGCCAATTTGCCACCTGAAATGTTGTCATTACTTTTTTTTTTTTTAACTTTTTGGTTTTGGTTTTGTTTTTTGTTTTTTCGAGACAGGGTTTCTCTGTAGCTTTGGGGCCTATCCTGGAACTAGCTCTTGTAGACCAGGCTGGCCTCGAACTCAGAGATCCGCCTGCCTCTGCCTCCCTAGTGCTGGGATTAAAGATGTGTGCCACCACCACTCAGCCTTTTTTTTAACTTTTTAAGATAAGGTCTCAACTCAATATGAAGCCCTGGCTGGCCAAGAACTTGATATGTAAAGCAGACTGACTTCAGACTTGTAGTGATCCTCCTTCCACTGCCCCCTGAGTGCTGGGATTACAGGTGCATACCAACATGACCCCTTTATTTTTAAGACAAGGTCGCTCTATGCAGCTCAAACTGGCCTGGAATTCATAATCCTTCAGTCTCAGCCACCTAAGTACTAGGATTACCTCTGAAATAGATGATCAATTTCATCTACCAAAATGTCACTCCAAGCATTTAAGAGATTAATAAAGGAAACTTTCTTTATTAATAGCCACAGCACCAGACTTGAGCAAGGATTCTTTTTTTCTTTTTGGTTTTTTGAAACAGGGTTTCTCTGGGTAACTATTCTGGCTGTCCTGGAACTTGCTTTGTAGATCAGGGTGGCCTCGAACTCACAGAGATCCGCCTGCCTCTGCCTCCCAAGTGCTGGGATTAAAGGCATGCGTCATCACTGTCCAGCAAAACTAAATAAATCTTTAAAACACAGAGAGATTGAGGAACCACGGTTTCCCAGGTTTTCACTGACCAAGTTTTGCATAGGCTTTGTATCCATAGGAAACTCTCAGAAATGATTCACATATGGCAACAAAAGGTATCTGGATTAAGGCTGGGTGCTACTCCAGAGCTAGGCGAGGCCTGGTCAGGCCGGCAGTATATTCTGCCAGTTTCTCTGTGTAGCACTGGCTGTCCTGGGACACACTCTGTAGACTAGGCTGCCTCAAACTCACCTGCCTCTTCCAAGTGCTGGGATTAAAGGCGTGCACCATCACACACCTGGCAAATTTATCATTATTCTCCTTCATGAAGAGATACAAATAATCAAAGCAACAAAAATAGAGTAGAGCAATGAGAGCAGGGGAAGAAATGTAATTCTAACTCTTGGTTTGTGAGAACCACAACTTCTCTGTAAGAGAAATTTCTTAATTTATTTATTATGTGTAAAGTATTCTGCCTGCATCTATGCCTGCAGGCCAGAAGAGGGCACCAGCTCTAATTATAGATGGTTGTAAACTACCATGTGGTTGCTGAGATCTGAATTTAGGACCTCTGAAAGAGGTTCAGCCAGAAGTTTCTTACTCTTAACATCATGGGCCATACCTAACACAGGACTAATTATCTGCAAATATTCCACACTGACACTTTAAAGCAGCTGGGCGGTGGTGGCGCACGCCTTTAATCCCAGCACTTGGGAGGCAGAGGCAGGTGAGTTTGATGCCAGCCTGGTCTACAGAGCTAGTTCTAGGACAGCCAAGGCTACACAGAAAAACCATGTCTCAAAATAAAATAAAATAAAAACCAAAAAAAAAAACCAAAAAACAAAGAAGCAAAAAAAAAAAAATCTAAAGCAAATAGGAGCCAGGTGGTGGTGCACTCCTTTAATCCCAGTATTCAGGAGGCAGAGGCAGGCAGATCTCTATGAGTTAGAGGCCAGCCTGGTCTACAGAGTGAGTTCTAGGACAGGCTCCAAAGCTACAGAGAAACCCTGTCTTGTAAAATAAAATTTAAAAAAGTTTGTATTAAGTTGTACATGGTGGCATGAACCTTTAATTCCAACACTCAGGAGGCAGAAATGCATGGATTTCTGTGCTTTTGAGGACAGCCTGGTCTACATAGGAGTTCTAGGCCAGCCAAGAGAGCTACATAGTGAGACCCTGTCTCTCTCTCCCTCTCTCTCTCTCTCATACACATACCCTAAAAAAGCAGGAGTAGAGAAATGGCTCAGCAAGTAAGAGCACTGGTTGATCTTCCAGAGGATCCCAGTTTAATTACAGCTCACAACTGTCTGTAACTCCAGTCCCAGGGGATCCAATAGCCTTGTCTGGCCTCTGTAGGCATATAGTACCCAGACGTAGATTCAGGCAAACACATAAAATCTAGGAAGAAAGAAATTCCACAATGGCAGTCACTTCTGTTCACCACTGACAAGGTTAAAAATGTAGGAGCGCACACCTTCAATCCCAGCACTTGGGAGGTAGACGCAGGTGATTTCTGTGAGTTTGAGGCCAGTCTGGTCTACACAGTCAGTTCCAGAACATCCATGACTATTACACAGAGAAACCCTGTCTTGAAATAAAAAACAAAAAAACCTTAAAAAAAAGAGAGACTTTCCTGTTTGAGGGTAGAAATTAAAAAACTGGCTTCCAATAGGTAAACAATACTATAGTGTAGTTAAAAAGACTAAATCAGACACAGTTCCTCCTATCCAAAATTATTTGCTATTTTAAACAATGCAGGCAGTTACTCAAATTTTTCTGTTGCACAGTGTTAAAAAAGTCTATCAACCCTGCAACAAGACTGTGGGATGAAATGAAGGGCTAGTACATGGCGCCTAGCAAAGAATTAGTGTTGGTTTGATAATCCTGTGTCCTTTTCTCATCTGCATAACTGTTGTTGGTTTTGTTTTCTCTTTGGGGGCCCACCACCCTGCTCCCAAATAAATACATGGAGACTTAATCTTACTTATGAATGCCCAGCCTTAGCTTGGCTTGTTTCTAGTCAGCTTTTTTAACAAATTATCCTGTTTCTCTTTAACTATGTTTGACCTCTGAGCTTTTACCTTTATTTATTCTATATATCTTTCTTTCCTTACTCCATGGCTAGCTGTGTGACTGGCCCCTGGTGACCTCCTCTCCTCTTCTGGCTCTTCTCTTTGGGGACCTAGATTTCTCCTATTCTCTCTGTCAGGCAGACTCACCTATCCCTCTCCTGTCTAACTGTTGGCTGTTCAGCTCTTTATTATACCATTCAGGTGTTTTAGACAGGCAAAGTAACACAAGTTTACAGAGTTAAATAAAGGCAGCATAAAAGAATGCAACACAGGCAGGCGGTGGTGGCACATGCCTTTAATCCCACACTTGGTAAGCAGAGGCAGGCAGGCGTATTTGTGAGTTCAAGATCAGCCTGGTTTACAAGAGCTAGTTCCAGGACAGCTAGGACTTTTACACAGAAAAACCCTATCTTGGCCAGGTGGTGGTGGCGCACGCCTTTAATCCCAGCACTCGGGAGGCAGAGACAGGCAGATCTCTGTGAGTTCTAGGCCAGCCTGGTCTACAAGAGCTAGTTCCAGGACAGGCTCCTCGAAAAACAAAAAAAAAAAAAACCAAAAAACCAAAACCAAAAACAAAAAAAAAACCCCGTCTTCAAAACAAAACAAAACCAAAAAAAGGCAACACATCTTTGCATCATTAAACAAATATTTCACAGCATAAATGGATATACATCTTAAATTATTATTCCATAATAGATCCAGAGGAGGATGTCATTGGCTATATATTATGCAGAACTCTGAAGGCCTTACTCAATAAAGATGCGCTGGGGAAGAACTGAAGGAGCAAAGAGATAAGGCTTATATGCAAATAAGCCTCTAAAATGGCCCACAGCAAAGACTCCCAGCATTCTGAAAGTCTTAGGACTTGAGGATTTAGCATGCAGATCTTGAAATAGCTCACCTAATAAATGACCACACAATGACTAAAATTCTTTTTTTTTTAATTTATCATATTGGAAAAAGAAAACTAAGGGAAAATCAGACAAGTCAGCAATCCATGATGTCAGAGGAGTAAAATTTCCCAGCTAAGAGGGAAGTTCCTCAGCTTTCTCTTATCAATATGAACAAAAAGGATCTCTTCATGAACAGGTCCTCTCTTGAGAACTGACCAAATGGGGGAGAGCAACCAATTCAAATGTGAAGGGCTGGAGGTCCAAATGCAGCCCCTGCTCCCTACAGTGCCTCTTCAGCCACTGCTAGAGAGCCTGCAGCAGGGCTCCTAGGGCAAGTCTACAAACACTGTGTGGTGACAGTGGTACAGAGGGTTTAGAGTCACAGCTCTGCATGATGGACCTCTGCCTTCAACAATTCACTGGGCTTCATGAATATGCCTTCCATGGCCTTCCAGTAGTTGTTCTGACTTGGCTGGGCCATACCATGGACCTCCTTTTGTCCACTTATAGGTCGGCCATATTGTTCTCCTGTGACAGACAGGAGTACTTCGGTGGAAGAATGTTTGAATCTCACTTCACCGTCTCTCACCCAGTAAGGGCCATTACAGAGCACTGTCCAGTCATCCAGATAGTCACCTTCACCTTCCTCGCCAAAGGCACTCACTTCCTAAAAGACAGAAAGTGGCAACATTAACGTACAGTCAGCTCTGGACCTGAGTTCAGATGATGAGCACACCCACAGCCCTAACATTGAGGAAGTGGAGATAGCAGGGTCAGGAGTTCAAGATCATCCAGCTACATAACCAGTTTAAGGCTAGCCTAGGTTATAAGAGACCCTACCCTGTTGCCAAATAAATAAGCTGTGATCTTCCTCACAGCTTTCACCATGAGGAAAATGTGAGATTTCAAAGGTGGGGCATTACTCAATAAGAAAAAAAATAAAAATAAGCCGGGTGGTGGTGCTGCATGCCTTTAATCCTAGCACGCAGGAGGCAGAGGCAGGCGGATCTCTGTGAGTTTGAGGCCAACCTGGACTACAAGTGCTAGTTCCAGGACAGGCTCCACAGCTACAGAGAAACCCTGTCTCCAAAAACCAAAATAATAATAATAAAAAAAAAAACCTGAAAACAAACTGACTACTGTTGAACAAATTCGGATTTTCTTTTTTTGTTGCTGTTCAATTTTTTTTTTTTTTTTTGAGACAGGGTTTCTCTGTGTAGCCCTGGCTGAACTGGAACTTGCTCTGTGGACAAGGTTAGCCTCAAACTCAAATTATCCTGCCTCTGCCTCCCAAGTGCTGGGATTAAAGGCATGCACCACCATATCCAGTCTGTTGAACAAATTTTTAAAATAAAATTATGGAGGAATAAAAAGACATAAAGGGTACAAGAGAAAACTTGCCTTAGGTTATGTCCAAACATTAATTTTATTTTATTTTTTTAAAAACATTATTTTTGAGTGAGGTAACCCAGACACAGAAAGACAATTATCACATGTACTCACTCATAGGTGGTTTATTTATTTATTTATTTATTTATCATGTATACAATATTCTGTCTGCATATATGCCTGCAGGCCAGAAGAGGGCACCAGACCTTGTTACAGATGATTGTGAGCCACCATTTGGTTGCCGGGAACTGAACTCAGGACCTTTGGAAGAGCAGGCAATGCTCTTAACCACTGAACCATTTCTCTAGCCCCCAAACACTAATTTTAAAATTAATACTGTATCTGCCATGTGTTTTATGCTTAGGTTTTTTTAAACATTACTTATGTGTGGCTGTACACAGACCATGACATGCATGGAGGTCAAATAACAACTTATGGAATTGGTTCTCCTTTCACAAGGTAGGCAGAGACAAGATTAAGCTCAGGCCACACGGACATGTGCTCAACTATGTTCATAGCAGCTCTGTTTGTCATAGCCAGAACCTGGAAACAACCTAAATGCCCCTCGATTGAAGAATGGATAAAAAAAATGTGGTACACTTACACAATGGAGTACTACACAGCAGAAAAAAATAACTACAGCTTGAATTTTGAAGGAAAATGGATGGAACTAGAAAGCATTATTTTGAGTGAGGTAACCCAGACACAGAAAGACAATTATCACATGTACTCACTCATAGGTGGTTTTTAAACATAAAGCAAAGAAAGCCAGCCTACAAACCACAATCCCAGAGAACTTAGACAACAATGCGGACACTAAGAGAGACCTACATAGATCTAATCTACATGGGAAGTAGGAAGTATAAAAAGACAAGATCTCCTGAGTAAATTGGGAGCATGGGGACCTTGGGAGAGGGTTGAAGAGGGGAGGGGAGAGGCAGGGAGGGGAGCAGAGAAAAATGTAGACCTCAATAAATATGAACAAAAAAAAGTCAAAGCATACAGTAGAGAAAAATAAAACACTACACGCCAAAAAAAAAAAAAAAAAAAAAGAAAGAATTAAAATTGATGAACTGGTGCTGTGGGACAATGGTCTTGAACCCTGTAAAGGTTTGGTTTAATAAAAATGCTTCCAGGCATTTATTTAAAAAAAAAAAAAGCTCAGGTCACCAAGTGCCTTTACCAACTAAGCCGTCTTGCTGGTGGCCCTTAATTTTTTGTTGTTAGAGCCAGGGTCTTGCTCAGTTGTCCAGGATGGCTGTTGGCCTGTGTGGCTCAAGCGATCTTCCTTTTAAACAGCTGAGACTCTGGGTGCACACTACTGCATCTGGTCTTCTAAATAAACTTTATTATTTATTTAATTTCATTCTAAGTATTACTTTGTGGGGAAGGGATAGCACAAACAGAACACTTCTTTGTTCTGTCAGGTGAGAGGACATAAAGGAAGTAACAACCCATAGCGCAGGCTTGTGATGGTTCCAATACCATTATCCAGTAAACAGAAGCAGGTTCATTGGGGAAACAGTGGGTTTCAGAAGTGTGCCAAGAAATACACTAGATGAGCCTTGAAAATACATGTATGCATGTGCACACACAAAAGGATTCTATTAAATGGATGGATGTATAAGTCAACTGAAAGAATCGCCAAAGGCAAAAGTTGAAACAATTTGAACAATAAAATGAAGTAGGTTAATATTGGGTTATAATTCAAAGTACAAAATATATATATCAACTCACACTGGTATGAATGAAGTCAAGAAAAGACACCTCCCCAACCTAATTCAAATAATTTATGTAGCTATTCCAGCCTCATATAACAGAATATAATCTCCTAACTACCAAAGTGTGGACTGCGGACAGTGACTTGACTTCACAGAGGACAAAAGGGACAGGGACAAAAGGAAAAGCATGACCTCACGAAACGAAACCAGGTGAACAAGGTCAAAATGACTGTCATAAATCACCCTGACAGAATCACCTTTGATAGGATGTGCTAAAAATGGCACTTTACCCGTGATCTTCCTCACAGCTTTCACAAGGAAACATTAGATTTCAAAGGGGGCATGAACAATACATCTGACTAGCACTCCTCAAGACTGTCAGAGTCAGTGAAAACAAGGAAAATCTCATAGACTGTAACCATAGAGGAGCCTAATGATGTCATGTACAAATACATCCTGTAGCAGGAAAAGGACATTGGGTAAAACTAAAGAGATGGGATACAGAGATAGGGAAGGCTCTAAGTACAGTTTGAGAGGACCCAGGTTGGATTCCCAGCACCCTCACTGCAGCGCACAACCATCTGTAACAGCAGCTCTGGGGAACTTACTGCCTTTTTCTGACATCTAAGGGCACCAGGTATGCATGTGAGGCACATACATACACGGAGGCAAAACATTCATACACATAAATCTTAAAAAACTAAAGAAACAAGAATACGCTATAGGGGGCAGGGGGTTGGAGAGATGGCTCAGCAATTAAGAGTACTGGCTCTTCTTCTAAAGGACCCAGGTTCAATTCCCAGCACCCACGTGGCAGCTCAAAACTGTAACCGCAGTTCCAAGGGATCTGACACCATCACAGACATACATGTAGGTGCATATAAAAGTAAATAAAATTTTACTTATATAAAAGAATACCCCATGGACTTTAGTTAGGGGTAATGTGTCAACATTGCTACATTAACTGTAGCACATTTGCTACATTAAGTTACAGGGGGAAAGTAGGGCAGATGGTCTACAAATGCAAAGTGAGGTCCCAAAGAAACCAGCCAATCAACACTCTGACACCAAACTTTGGCCTCCTCCCAGACAGTAACTAAATCCTGTTGAGTTAAAAAGGAAAGTCAAAAGAAGGGCCAGAGAGATGGCTTGGTAGGGAAGGTACTCATTGCTTAAGTTTGGTCTCTGGCATCCACATAGTAGAAGGAGAAAACCAACTCCTGCAAGTTGTCCTCTAACCTCAGCAGATTTGCACCTGTGCACGTGCACACACAGCACACACACAAACTGCAATAAAAAAATACCTGTGTTTGGAGTAAGGGATCAGAGGATCAGTGGAGTCACTGAGGAGGGCCTAAAAGCACAAGATTTCAAATTGCAGCATAGAGATGCCTTGGTGGTATCTTTTTCTTTTTTTATGTATAAGTGCTCTGTCTGCATGTGTGCCTGCAGGCCAGAAGAGGGCATCAGATCCCATTATAGATGGCTGTGAGCTGTCATGTGGATGCTAGGAATTGAACTCAGGACCTCTGGAAGAGCAGCCAGTGCTCTAAACCCCTGAGCCATCTCTCCAGCCCTGCAAGACCCTTTATTATAAATTTGGAAACAATAGCTTTATTGTAATATTTGTCAAAACTTAATGGTATGCTAATGTATACCTTTCCTCCCTATTCCGTGCTTTGGTCTAGATGTAAAGTCTCCACTCTAACCAGAAACAATTTTCCTCACACTTATGAGACAGTCATTTCTCCAAGTCTGCAGAAAAGAGAACATCTACACCTAGACAGAAAAGGGTTAATGTGCTCATTTAAGCAGCACATATACTAAAATTGGAATGATACAGAGATCAGCATGGCCCCTGTTCAAGGAGGACACACAAATTTGTGAAATGTCTCATATTTAGGAAGGAAGGAAAGAAGAAAGTAAGAAAAGAAAGAAGGAGTTAAGAACCAAGAGATCAAACAAGTCAACTGGGTAAGACAGAGCATATGTGATGGATATTCTTGGTTGTCAACTTGAATATAAGTGGAACGAACTATAATCCAGAAATGGATAGCACACCTGTGATCCGGATCTTGAGGCAAGAAGACAACAAACAAGCCTTTAATCCAGACCTTGAGGCTGGAAGGCACACCTTTAATCTGGGCTACCCCTTCTGCAGGAAACACATATAAGGACAATGGAAGAAAGAAGGCTTTGTTCGTCATCTGCTTGCCCTTGCTTCGTCAACACATCCATTCCTTCTTTGGGATCCCAGCAGACCAGCCTCATGGACTGAGCAGCCACTAGATTCTTGGACTTCCCATCACAACTATCTATTGTCATACTGCAGCCTGTAAGGCACTCCAATAAATGCCCATAGACAGATATTCATCCCATAAGTTCTGTGACGCTAGAGAACCCTGACATATACAGCAGGAATGATCCATTGCATGCCCCCTCACCTGGTTTCCAGAAAGAGGTGACGTGAAATGGTGGCTGTGGAGGTTTCGACCAGTGTTGATGTGTGTCAGTCGGATGGGCTGGCCACATTTGATGGGGGTTCCCCTTTCACACACTGTGGCTGTCTTCCCCCGTATTCTCCAATAACTATTGCTGTCATCCACAGAGGTTACACCTGTCACTGATTGCTGCCCACTACCTGCAAGCAAACAAAAGGCAGAGAGGAAAGGCAGTTGGAGAGATGCCTGATACCTGGTTCTGAAGAGCCATTTTCAATGCAGTGGGAGAAAGCAAGGACCCATCCACTGTTAGGTAAAGCTTCTACCAAGGTTAAATTCATTTTTTCAAAAAATAAATATTTTTATTTTATGTTTATTGGTGTTTTGCCTGTGTGTGTATGTCTGTATGAGGTTGTCGGGTCCCCTGGAACTGGAGTTACAGACAGTTGTAGCTACCATGTGGGTGCTGGGAACTGAACTCAGATCCTCTGGAAGAGCAGTCAGTGCCCTTAACCACTGAGCCATCTCTCCAGCCCACTTGCATTGTTTTTAAGAAAACCTACATCATACCTTCATTTATATCCTCCCTAGATACTAAGGATCTTGAAATTTCACTCTTTTTTTTTAAATTTATTTATTTATTGTGTATACAATATTCTGTCTGTGTATATGCCTGCATGCCAGAAGAGGGCACCAGACCTCATTACAGATGGTTGTGAGCCACCATGTGGTTGCTGGGAATTGAACTCAGGACCTTTGGAAGAGCAGGCAATGCTCTTAACCACTGAGCCATCTCTCCAGCCCCGAAATTTCACTCTTAAAACACTGGCTAATGTGGAACAGCAGCCAGGACTGTAGGGAAGATGATCATGCTGCACTGGTTGACTACAGAATGAGACCTGTCCTGTGAGATGGCCATTTGTCAAATCTTCACTGCACCTTTAAGGCCTTGGACAAGCATATGAATTTGATCCTCTGAGACTGTGATGAGTTCAGCAAAATCAAGAGACAGGATGCTAAACAGCCAGAGTATGAAGAAAAACAGGTTCTAGGTCTGCTGTTGTGTGCAGAAAGCTTGGTATCCACGATTGTGAAAAGGCTACTGACACTGCTTGGAACCCACTTGTCCTCCTGTTGGAGGTCTTGGAGGACAGTTATTCATTTTACTTTTTGTGCATTTTGCCTGCCTGTATGTCTGTCTGTGCATGCTTATGCCCACAGAGGTCAGAAGAGGGAGCCAGAATGCCTGGGACTAGAGTTAAGTTAACCATGTGGACGCAGGGAACCGAACCTGGATTCTTTGTAAGAACAAGTACTCTTAACCACTGAGCCATTTCTCCAGCACTGTTCTCTACATTTTAATCGTCTCTTTAATATTACTTTTTTTTCAACTCGACTTCCTCCGAGACCTCCTTTTTTTTTTTTTTTTGGTTTTTCGAGACAGGGTTTCTCTGTGGCTTTGGAGCCTGTCCTGAAACTAGCTCTTGTAGACCAGGCTGGCCTCGAACTCACAGAGATATGCCTGCCTCTGCCTCCCGAGTGCTGGGATTAAAGGCGTGCACCACCACCACCCAGCCAGAGACCTCCTTATAATTTGGGAGTAGCTAGAAGTGTATCTGGCCTTAATCTGTTCCTAAACACTTAGGGGTCCAGATAAAGTAATTCAAGAAACATTTACTGCAACTGTAATTTTTCAGGTTGAGAATGATACAGCTCATCCTGAGCAATTTGATCTATTCACGTATCTTCAACCACTATCTGGACAAGAATGTTGTATCTAGGCAGTAAAATGGCTCAGCTGGTAAAGACTAACAATCTGAATTCAATCCCTAAGACTCACAAGATAGAAGGAAAAAACAATGCTTTTCTCTGTGGCAAACATGCATCCAAACACACATACACACACAAACACACACACACTGGAGAAATGTAATTTAAAAATAAAGCCTTTAATCTCAGCACTCAGGAGGCAGAGGCAGGTGCTGTGTGTTCGAGGCCAGTCTGGTCTACATATTGAGTTCCTGGCAGCAGGGCAACCAGAGCTAGATAGACACTGTCTCGAGAAACAACGAAGCAGCCGGGCGGTGGTGGCACGCCTTTAATCCCAGCACTCGGGAGGCAGAGGCAGGCGGGTCTCTGTGAATTTGAGACCAGCCTGATCTACAAGAGCTAGTTCCAGGACAGGCTCCAAAGCCACAGAGAAACCTTTCAAAAAAAAAAAAAAAAAAAAAAAAAAAAAAAAAAAAAAAAAAAACCACAACGAAGCTTTTATAGAATACTGTACCTATTCTGCATCAGATTCCTCTCCTAAGGTTCAGACTGAGCATGATGTCAATATCTGGCTACCCGTAAGGACCACCAGTAGAGATTTGAAGTCTACTGGGCCTCTTTCTAACTCCATTTTAATTTAGTAGATCCAAAACAGGAAACAGATTAAATTAAAATGTAATACGCCTGGCATATAGGTAGGTGTTTACTGAATAAGGTGGCTAGGAATATAAAGATATCCCGATGATGACTATATATTCCCTGCACTAAACTGGTCAGACAGGTTCTTAGAGCTGGGAACCACAGACTCACCCAAAAGGGTGAGTTCCTCTCTTAGCAAACACCATCCACCATCATCAGTCATTCAAATTATCTTGAATACATCTCATGCATGTTAAATCTTATGACTTTTTTTTTTTTTTGGTTTTTTGAGACAGGGTTTCTCTGTGGCTTTGGAGCCTGTCCTGTAACTAGCTCTTGTAGACCAGGCTGGCCTCGAACTCACAGAGATCTGCCTGCCTCTGCCTCCCGAGTGCTGGGATTAAAAGTGTGCGCCACCACCGCCCCGTCGAATCTCATGATTTTTATTCTCCCCCACCCCAGAACCTAGGGTCTTTAGAATGCTTGGCAAATACTCTAACATTAAGCTATTTAATCAACTTTTGAACTTTTTTTAAAAGATGTATTTATCACACATACTACCTGTATATGTGCCTGTGTCCCAGAAGAGGGCACCAAATCTCATTATGGATGGTTGTGAGCCATCGTGTGGTCCAGGGAATTGAACTTAAGACCTCTGAAAAGGAGTCACTATTATTAACCTCTGAGCCATCTCTCCAGCCCATGTTTTTGAACTTCTTTTGTGTTGTTTTGAGATAGTTCTATGTAATCCAGGCTGATCTTTAAGTCACAATGCTCCCACTTAAGCCTTCTAAGTGCTAGGATAACAGATATCGGCCACCATGCCTGCCATTAGAACAATACTAGACCCACACACACAAATAAATAAAATAAAGAAAGAAAAAGAAGAAAAAGGCTCTTTAGGGGCTGGAGAGATGGCTCAGAAGAGCACTGACTGCTCTTCCAGAGGCCTGAGTTCAACTCCCAGCAACCACAGGGTTACTCACAGCCATTTATAATGAGGTCTGGTGCCCTCTTCTGGCCCGCAAGCATACCTGCAGGAAAAACGCTGTATACGTAATAAATAAATCTTTTAAAAAAATAAATCTATGCTAATGAATGAATCCACGAATACTTAGCATTAATTGCATATGATAAAAAGCAGACTTTCCTTTGCAATCCCTGCCAACGCTTAAGTTATTTAAGGAAGTTATTGCTAAATGAAAGAGTGCCAAAAGGTATGAGCTAAAAAACAAGTATAAGACAAAGGGTTGCAATCAAAGAGTGAGCTCTTTCAAGTCTAAAACTCAGAGATTAAAGATATGTTGTCATGCTCTATATGACTGTCTTCTCCCCAGCACAAAATAGGGGCAGCCCATGTACCCTGAAAGATTTTAAACCTGGGCAGATTAGATTAAACCCTGTACCCATCATTCACTAGCTGTAATGCTTTGAGCAGTACCTCTGAGTCTATTTTTTCACCTACGAAAATAAATCTACTGTCTGTGTCAACACAATATTAAAAAATTGAAAAGTATACATGTGACACGTTTAACACATAACTCATCACACAAAAACTAACATTACGACTAAATTCCCTTAGCAACTCGATCGTCCTCGCCAAGCGGATCCCTAGGGCACCTTTAACTTTCCAAAACCACGCCCTCAGCTTTTGCCCCGCCTCTTCGGGGCTCCCCGGGCCTAGGCAGCCCACCTAATCCCGGTTGGTCCCCCTCGGTACCTGACCCATAGCGCACGTCGTGAGAGTGCAGTCGGACATTATGGCGCGTATTGAGTAGCTTCACCACAGAGCCGCAAGTAACGACAGCCATATCGGACGCTCCCACAGCGCTCCATAAACCACCCAACAACAGAAGAGACAAGACAGCCATCCTAGATCCGAGAGTCCCTAAGCATCCAAGAAAATTTAGCCCTTCCCCGGAACCGGAAGTTAAGGGCGGAACAACGACAAGGAGGAAGTGAAGCCACTTTAACCTGAATCTTTATGGTTTCTCTGGCTAGAGCGGCCGGGTGGCCTTGGGAATCAGCTTTGTTCTTGTTGCTCCGTGGCGACTGCATTCCTTCGGTTAGCGTTCGCACGCTCGAGACGAAGGCGCTAGCCACCGGAGGGCAAAAGAGAGCACGAAATGGCCCGCCCACTCCCAGTGACAGAGAGCCGGAGGTGACGTAGCACGTTTACGTAGCAGCGGCGACGGCGGTGGTGGTGGTAGTGGTGGCGGCAGCCGCGGCGGACGCGGAGGGCCCTTTCGGTGGGTCCCCACTATCATTTGCTAGTCTCCGTTCGGCGACCCCATTTTCTTCCGTGGGAGTTTAGCGCAGCGGAGAAACAGCGGCCCTTAAGCAGGTAAAGCTCGGCCGGGAGAGCGTTTCTGGTGTGCGCAGCGAGTCGGGCTCCCAGGGCCTGGCCCGGTAAGGAAAGAGGCATTGGGGTGCCCTGGCCTTTCCTGATCTACCGGGGGAAAGGGACAGGAAAGCGCCGTGGTTGCTCAGCGTCTCCAGGCCTTTCCCCCCAGACAGTACCACCTGGAACCTGTGAACTGGGGTTGCTTGTTGAATCAACAGGCTTTCTGGGATCCCATCTTCCCCGTAGTTTCTGGAATCTGGGCCACGCGAAAAATTGGGACTAGAAGAGAACTAAGGGTTTCTTGCTTGGCATCAGGTGATCAGATTAGTTATTCCGTGCGTTTGGATCCTACCGGACTTAAGATGGTTCAGCCATGAGGCTGGTGTACTGTGATGAATGTTAGCTCTTCTCATATTGTTGAATAATTGAACTTTTTTCCCTTGGATGGTTGAGTCCCTTAACACTTTCGAAAGATGCGAGTTTGTATAGAAGTGCCTGAAACTCTCCAACCTGCGTAATTCATTTCCTGGAACGCTTGCGACCTACCATAAATATCAGAATGGGTTGTTGAATCCGAAATCTGTATTCTTGATTGACATCAGGTACTCAATTTAAGTATCTAAGAAAGGCAGTTTCCCTGTGTTACGGAAAGAATTGGTGCTTATTTTCTTTTAGGAAGCAGATCTCCTGTAATACCTATACGATAAGTCACTGTAGTATCAAAAGTAGTGGGGTACTTTTTTCCATTTTCCTCCACACACCCCATTTCTGATGATCCCCTTCTTCACAATCCCCCGTTACTTTCACTTATTTTTCTGTGTATGTGTGTGGTTCAATAGTTAATTTAAGGTTACTTACAGGAATGTGAGGGATTATTCAGAGAAACCTCGGCTACAACCCTAAAGAAAATGTGCTTCTCCCCCAGCCGACTGGTGGGATCACGTGAGCCCCTCCCCCCTAGCTACCGTTAACTGCCTATAAATTTTCAGGCCCCTCCCCAGCAAGGGAGTATTATGCTACACTGTGTGGAAGGTGCTGAGTTAAAAAAATTAATTTTGGGGGGAAAAAGTTTATTCCACCATTGAACACTGAAGTTGACAGTTGGTAAGTCAATTTACCAACTTTAATTCTTGTAGTTTTATAGTTTTCTGCCCATACTAGTTCAACTTTCTTATCTTTCATTGAAGCTTTAGTCAATAGCAGCCTGACTGACTTCTCTTCTAACTGCTCATCAAAATTGATAGCTTCAACAGTGGCTACAATGTTGCCAAATCCAATGGATACTCTTAGTCAATACAGTTACTCCGCTTTTTCCCTTAGCTGTTCTACTATACTTGGCTCTTGAATTTTTCTGTTAAGGTAGCTGTTCCTTTTTAGTCTTTAAAATACCAAAACAAGCCCGGCGGTGGTCCACGCCCTTAATCCCAGCACTCAGGAGGCAGAGGCCGGGGGATCTCTGTGTGAGTTCGAGGCCAGCCTGGTCTACAAGAACTAGTTCCAGGACAGGCTCCAAAGCTACAGAGAAACCCTGTCTCAAAAAACAAAAAAAGGGAAAAAAACCAACTTTATTGCATTTTTATGTAGTCATTTTGTGTCCATGGTTGTGTGGCAGGTGCTTTCTTGTTTGACTTCATCTCCCTCCTTGGCCTTTTTGGGGGAAGAACTATTTTTATCAATTTTTTTTCCCAGCTTGGACTACCGTACTTCTCCTTAGGCATACTGGTGGTTCCTCACTCCCTAGAGGTTAAAGGTAAAAATGTAATCATAATGATCAAACTGATGCTAATCAGCATAGCACACTCCTGCCCAGAACTCCTGGAGCCAAGCAGTCGTCTTTCTTTAACTCTCAGAAGCTGGTCCAGACTGACTGTAGGCATCCACCACTGGACCTGATGTGATTTTGCAGGGTTTTTGGTTTGTTTGTTTGCTTTTGCTTTGTGGGTTTTGTTTTTGAGTCAGAGACTTGCTGTTTAGTCTAAATGGCTCAAACTCTTTGAGCCTCTTGTTTCAGCTTACTAGATGCTTCATTCTTCTTTACTTTTCTGCTCTCCCTAATATCTAAATGTTGGATTTCTCTCAGGGTTTAATTTTGAATCCTCTATGTGTTGAGATACCTTCCCTGTGCTCTGTTTTCTAGGCCACCATCATCTTTTGCCTGGGCTATGATAGTTCCCTGGTTTCCTGTTTCCGCTCAAATTCCCCTACAGTCTTTGAAGCCTTTAACTTACCCAATAAAGATCCTATGTGTCTCCGTGAAGCCCCCTCCCCTCCCTGGCCAAACTGACTCTCTCTGCTGCTGCCATACAGAAGGCTCTGCGCCAGCGTCTGCTCCAGCTGCCTCCCCAAGCAGTCAATTTCTGCTCTTTATTCCTCACTCTTTGGGGATTTATAAAGTTTATTTCTTTTTATTTTAAGAATTTATTATTTTATTATTTTTTCAAGACAGGTTTCTCTGTGTAATAGCCCTAGCTGTCTGGGAACTCACTCTGTAGACCAAGTTGGCCTTGAACTCACAGAGATCTGCCTGCCTCTGTCTCCCAAGTGCTGGGATCGTGCGCAGCCATCACCACCCATCTATTTTAAGATCTTAAAGATTTATTTAACTTATTAGAGAGAATGAGAATGTGTGTGTTAATTCTTTTATAGGTGTGAGTATGCCTAGGATAGCTTTGTGGATTCAGTTCTTTTCTTCCACTAGTTTTTTAAGTTTTTCTTTCTTTATGTTAGTTTTGGGATCTAATTCAGGTCATGGGCTTGCATGGCAGGCACTTTTGCCTGCTGAATCATATAACCAGCCCCCAACCTATATTTTAAACATCTTAATTTCTTATAATTAGATTTTGTGTGTGTGTGGTTTTTCGAGACAGGGTTTCTCTGTAGCTTTGGAGCCTGTCCTGGAACTAGCTCTTGTAGACCAGCGTGGCCTCAAACTCACAGAGATCCGCCTGCCTCTGCCTCCCGAGTGCTGGGATTAAAGGCGTGCGCTGCCACCACCCAACCAGACCATGTTCTTGTGTCCTCACTTGGAGTCCCTTTTTATGAAGTGCTCTGTGACTTCTGTCACCATATTGTTCTCATCACTAATTACAGGATTTTGTTTCATTTTTCTTTTCTGGTTTCAGATATTTAACCAGAGCCTTGTGCATGGTAAGGAAATGTTCTGTCCACCATTGAGATATACCCACCCTTATTCATGTTTTGTCATAACATAATTTATGACAATTATGAACTCTACCCGGGAGGAAGCATATTTTATTCCGTTTTACCTACCAAGACCCAGAACAGGGGCTGGAGAGATGGCTCAGAGGTTAAGAGCACTGACTGCTCTTCCAGAGGTCCTGAGTTTAATTCCCAGCAACCACATGGTGGCTCACAACCACTGTAATGAGATCTGGTGCCCTCTTCTGGCATGCATGCATACATAAAGGCAGAATGTTGTATACATAATAAATAAATCTTTTTAAAAAAAAAATACCCAGAACAGAGCTTGACTGTAAACAAACAGAATCTAAATGTTAATTGAAGCTTCAGAATAAAAGGAGTTAACAAGCCAGATATCTACAGCCAGGTCGCCCCTTAATTGCCTCCTACAAGTTCTTGTTAGAAAGGAGGAACTGCCAAGGGCCTCCCCTGTGGCCATCTGATCCCAGCCCTATTCCTCTTTCTGAGAATGTCTTGGTAACCACTACCCTCTCCCTCTGAGCCACATCTTACACTGTAGTTGGCTTCTGCCTGGAGAGCCCTCCCTCCATCACTCTACTCCTCTTCAAGGCCTATTCCAGGTGCAAATTTAACTATAGTCTTGAATGTGGGGAAAATTTGAGGGATGTGAGTACTAAATGCAAAAATCAAAACTATAGTCAGTTTATCTTATTAAATCATCTATTAATGATGTTAATATACACAAGTGATATGTCTTTATTCTGGAGTTGCTGTTGCTTGGCATCTTCAGCCTGCAGTGCTGATGCGGTACTGTTTAAAATCTATCTGTAGAAAGTCATGATTGCTTCTGGCACACCTCTTAACTGGAAGTCTTATCGCTAAGCTGGATTAGGAACATCCCAAATCTAACAGCACCTTAGAGTGTGTTTTATCTCTAACCTAGCCTGGGAGTTGGGAGGGAAAGGAGACAGTTGTGTTCTCGAGCTGATTGTAAGGGGAACACCAGCTGCCTCCCTGGACCAAGAATAAGCTGTTATCTCAGGTGGGTTGTCTATTTCTCTCTGTTAAATAGAACAGGGACATCTATCTGTAAGAGCTAGCATTTAACTTGAAGATATTGATCCTTTAAAAGATTGAATTCATGGTATGATGACCTTATTAAAGTAAACTGTGTGCAGAGACTGTTGTATCCAGATCTATTTTTAATGTCTCAGTTCAAGGCTCAGGGGAGAGCAATGTTAAAATTAAAATTAGCAGGTATAATGGCGCTTTCTTTTAATCACAGCACTCAGGAAACTGAGGTAGGGAGATTATTGTAAGTCCTAAGAGTTAACTTTCAGGTCACACAGCCTAGAGTAAAGCCCTGCCTCAAAACAAGTATAGGAGTGGTGTTCTAACTCTCTTGCTTCTGTCCAGGTTGTTTTTCTTTTTCTTGAGATGTGGTCTTACTGTGTTGTCCTGCCCTGGAACTCTATATAAACCAGGCTGTCCTCCACCTTCTACATACTGGGCTTAAAGGGATGAGCCACCACATCTAGCCTAGAACTACAAATTTAATTTGCAGAATTTTTAAGATTCACTTGGCATTACTTTAGCTAAAAGACCTTAAGGATGCAGATCTCAGAAAAGGGAAAAAGGGGCATCCACCTAATCCCTTTTGTATAGTCATTTGTTGTCATAGTTTTTATTAGTGCTTCAACTGGGTATAATCTCTGTCTACCAGAAGTTTTTTTTTCTAGTTTTTTTTGTTTGTTTGTTTTGTTTTGTTTTGTTTTGTTTTTGAGACAGGGTTTCTCTGTGAAACAGTCCTGACTGTCCTAGAACTCACTCTGTAGATCAGACTGACCTCAAACTCACAGAGATCCGCGTGCCTCTGCCTCCCTAGTCCTGGGATTAAAGGTGTACACCACCACCACCCCCAGCACTAACTAGCTCTTACAACTTAACCCATAATTCTTATCTGTGGTTAGCCACGTGGCTTGGTCCCTTTTCTCAGTAAGGCATTCTCATCCTGCATTCTGATGTGTGACTGCCTCTCTGCCTTTTCCCTTCCCAGAATTCTTCTAGTCTGGTTGCCCTGCCTATACTTCCTGCCTGGCTACTGGCCAATCAGCGTTTTAGTAAACAAATCTTTGCAGTGTGCAAGAGCATTATCCCACAGTAGGTCTCAATAGCCTTAAGCTTACGAAGTAGGCTAGGATAGTGAGCCCTACAGATCCGTCTGTCTCTGCTTTTCCCAGTATTAGAAATTACCAATTGGTGCCACCATGCACAGCTTTTTTTCATGATTTCTCATGGTTCCTCAACTCCAGTCCTCAGGCTCACATGGCAAACACTTTACCAACTAAACTAGATCCCATGCAACCTTGTACTTCTGATTCTTCTCCTGCCACTTCCTGAAAGCTAGAATTAATAAGCTTCTGCTGTCACAACTGGCTTTGCAGTGCTGGAGATTGAACCTAGGGCTTTATGTGTACCAGGTAAGCAATGTACCTACTGAATCGCATCCTCTGCCTCTGTGTGTGTTCTTTTTAATGTCCTACTCAAGGCTCAGTTATGTTTTTTTGGGTTCTCCTGCCAGGCTTTAGCTATGTTGGAAAACAGGAAAGTAGAGCATGAAGTTATTAGTTGGTACAGAATTATAGAATGCTAAGTAAAATGAGACCCAGATTAAAACCTAGCTGTCAGGGCTGGAGAGAGAGATCTGAGGATAAAAACATTTGTTGCTCTTGTAGAGTACCGCAGGTCCCCAGCACCTGCCTAAGGTTTAACAACTGAGTAACCCCAGATTCAAAGGATCTGATGCCCTGTTTGGGCCTCCTTGAGCATTACATGTATGTGGTACACATACACACCCAGGAAAAACACTAATAACACATACAAATTTTAAAAAACTATTTTTCATGTGCATTGCTGTTTTGCTTGCTTGGATGTCTGTGTGAGAGGGTCAGGTCCCCTGGAAGTGGATTTTCAGGCAGTTGTGAGCTGCAATATTGGTCCTGGGTGCTGGGAATTAAACCTGGGTCTTCTGAAAGAGAAGCCAGTGCTCTTAACCAATTAGCCTTCTCTCCAGCCCCAAAACAATGTTTGTTTAAAAAAGAAACCCAGTTAACATTTATTTGAAACTATATTCTTAGCTTGTTGTGATGGTACACACCTGTAATTTGAATACCTGGGAGATAGAGGCAGGAGGATCTAAAGTTCAGACTCATCCTTAACTAAGTGGCCACTCTTACTGTATTGAGTCATTGTCTCTAAAACAAAAAAGAAACTGTCGGCTCTTTTGGTTTTTGAGACAGGTCTTCGCTGCATTGCCGTAGCTGTCCTGGAATTCACTTTGTAGACCAGGCTGGCCCGAACGCACATCCACCTGCCTCTGCCTCTCAAGAGTGCAGTGATTAAAGGCATGTCACCACCAACCTGGTAATTCTTCTTTATTTTATGTATTATGGGGTAGAGGACAACTCTTGTGGAGTCTGTTTTCTCCATCTTTACATGGGTTCCAGGGATAAAGTAAGGTCACCAGGTTTTGCACAGCAGGCACTTTTTTAACCCACTGAGCCATCTCACCAGTTTTATTATTGTGTGTATGGTTTGTGTGTGCAAGACCATGCTCCATGGTGTGTGTGTAGAATTCAGAGAACAACTTTCAGAAATCTATTTTCTCCTTCAGCCATGGTTCCAGAGATCAAACTTAGTTCAGCAGGCTTGGGCACTCCTGTTGTCATTGTCCAGGCAATCTAAGTGTTAGGTCATGAGATCAGAGTTTGAGCTCTACTCTTAAATTCGTCAGTCTTTTTTTTTTTTTTTTTTTTTTTGGCCCTGGAAGACTTTGAGAGATATTTTTTCCAAGGAAGATGCCCTGGATAGCTTTAACTGTCAACTTGACACAGCTTAGAGTCATCTGAGGGGAGTGAGCCTCATTTGGGAATTGCCCAGATCAGATTGGCATGTGGCTATGTCTGTGGGATTGTCCTGATTGTTAATTGATATAAGAGTTCGTAGCCCACTATGGGCAGTACCATTGCTAGGCAAGTGGTCCTGAACCATATAAGAAAGCTAGCTGAGTGTAAGCAAGCCAACTAGAAAGCAGCATTCTTCATGGCTCCTCCTGTGTCTTGCCAGTAAAGTGATTACCTTAGTCAGAAGTGATGCTATGTGTTATAGCCAGCAAGCCTCCCTTCAAGTTCCTGCCTTTACTTCCCTCAGTGATGGACTGGGACCTGGAATTGTAAGGTGAATAAACTCCTCTGAATTGCTTTTGATCAGTGTTTTATCACAGCACCAGAAATAAAACAAGGAGGTAAATGATACAAATGGATTCATCGTGGTTCTGATGTTTCTGAAGAGGCTCTTTTTCAGCCAAATTCTTCAAACCAGCAGTCATACAAGTAGGCATAAGTTCTCATAGTGTTGTTTAATCTATTGAAAAGGGATTTTTCTTTTTTAAAAATAATCTTATTGTTTTTATTTTATATATATGGATGTTTTGCTTACATGTATGTCTGTGCACCATTTATATGCCTGGTGCCCAAGGAGTTCTGAAGAGGATATTGGATCCCCTGGAACTGGAGTCACAGATGGTTGTGAGCAACCATGCAGGTGCTGGGAATCAAACCTGATTCCTCTGGAAGAGGAGCCAGTGCTCTTAACCACTGAACTGTCCCCTGTTCTTCCCCTCACCTCCTTTCTGAAGGACAGGGTCTTACTGTGTATTCCCTGGCTTACCTGGAACTCACTGTTTAGACTAAACTGGCCTCATTTCCCAGAGATCCACCTCTTGCCTCTGTATTCTGGGATTAAAGCCCTGTGCTACCATGCATGGCAGGAATTTTTCTTGACTCTGCTCGAGTATGGATGAAAGCACCTTATGTAAAGTCTCGGCAATTACTGTTTCTCAAACTTCTTGTGAGCAAGTCATATACTCTCACTCTACCATCATAGCCTCACCTATATAATAATCCCTGTTTGCTTTCTTCATTTGCCCAATTCTGCCTGGAAATTTGTGAAGATTAAGAGAAATGATAAAACCATATGTGGTGGTTAGTTCTTGTAATCCAGCACTGGACAGGCAGAAACAGGAATATTGCTGTGAATTCAAGGCCAACCTTGGCTACAGAGTGAAACCCTTTCTTAATAAGTGAGAAAGAGAAAAATGATTCTGGTGTCTTGTATAATAGCCATTTCTTAAAATACACACAAGAGGCCAGACCATGGTGGTGCACACCTTTACTACCAACACTTGGGAGGCAGAGGCATGCAGATCTCTGTGAGTTCAAGGCCATCCTGGTCTACAGAGCTGGTTCCAGGACAGGTTCTAAAGCTACAGAGAAACCCTGTCTTGAGAAACTTAAAAAAAAAAAAATGCTTATGAGGAGTGACCCTTGGTAGAATGGGAGGTTTGGAGCCTTGTTTTCTGGTTTTGGGAATCAAACTCAGGCCTCTTTCATGTTAGGTGAGCCTTTACCATTGAGTTACACTCCTAAGCTGAGCTTCCTGATTCTTCCTAAGGAGAAATGCTGGAGTAAACAGAGCCATGGTAGGTAGCTACAAGGATTCTGTGAAGAGGTTTAAGAGCCCTGTTTAAAATTGTGTCTTTTTTGTTTGTTTGTTATGAGACATAGTTATGAGTCTTAACTATGTAGCTCTGGCTGTTCTAGAACTCATGCTATAGACCAGGCTGGCCTCAAACTCACAAAGATCTGCCTGCTTCTGCCCCCTGTGTGCTGAGATTAATAAAGGTGTGCACCACTACACCTGGCTCATGTGTCTTATTTTTGTTCACCAACATCCCCACTCATACAAACTTCCTTTCTTTCTGTAGTTTTCAAGGAGACTGGGAAGCAGCAGCAATGTCTGATTTTGTGGAAAGTGAGGCCGAAGAGTCAGAGGAAGAATACAATGATGAAGGCGAGGTGGTACCTAGAGTCACCAAGAAGTTTGTGGAAGAGGAGGATGATGGTAAGGAGGCCCCAGCCTCAACCTTCTCCCTGCTATTCCTAAGCTTTGGATAGTTGGATTCTTGCTGATGAAAGACTCAGGCTGAGCACAGTTCACACATGAGATACCAGCTGTATCCCAGGCACAATAGAAAACTAGGCAGGGCAAAATAAGATGCAGTTATTGTTTATGCTAGTTTGAGTTTACATTAGTGTGTGGGACAGACAGTAAACTGATAGATAAATCTCTGTAATGCTTCCCACTTTTAGTCCTATGAATGTTTATGTACCCCATTTTTTAAGCTTTAAGGTCATCAGGAGAGTAGAATTATGAAGTAACTTTAAAGGGGGAACGGGAGGTATAACTTGCAGCAAAAGAATAAAAGAAGGGCCGGGCGGTGGTGGCGCATGCCTTTAATCCCAGAACTTGGGAGGCAGAGACAGGTGGATCGCTGTGAGTTCGAGGCCAGTCTGGTCTAGTTCCAGGACAGGCTCCAAAACTACAGAGAAACCCTGTCTCAAAAAAACAAAACAAAACAAACAAAAAAAAGAATAAAAGAAGGAATGTGGCTGCTGCTGAGTTTGTCCTTTGAGGAAAATAGGTTACTGGAAGCTGTAAAACATCTACTAATGTGAGGAGGCAAGGTAATTGGGAAGATCATCTTTCCTAAAGACAGCTGGTAAATGTGGGGAAGAAACCTTCCTTTGAAGATGCTGCTGCTCCAAGTCCTGCTCTGTGCCATTACATGGGACAGAGAATAGACATGCCACCTAGTCACTAGGTTCAGGGGGGACGTGGATAATTGAAGTTAAGCGAGTAGTTTGCCCTTCCACCCTCTATTCCCAATCTCCATGCCTCAAACACATGTGTTTTCAGATGAGGAGGAGGAAGAAGAGAATCTAGATGATCAAGATGAGCAAGGCAACCTGAAAGGCTTTATCAATGATGACGATGATGAAGAAGAAGGGGAGGAAGATGAGGGCAGCGACTCTGCTGATTCAGAGGATGATGTTGGCCACAAGAAGAGAAAACGCAGTTAGTAGCATGTCCCGGTGTCAGCTGAGGCAGGGGTGGGAGCCGCAGTGGAGAAGGCCCCCTCACCATGGGTGCACCTTGTTCTCTTTAGCTTTTGATGACCGCCTGGAAGATGATGATTTCGACCTCATTGAGGAGAATTTGGGTGTTAAAGTCAAGCGAGGAGTAAGTACTTTCTTTATCCTTTTTCCTGAATAGTTTGGCGTCCTCAGAGAAGAGAACGATCCCCAGCAGCATAATGCTGTGGGTCCCAAATCTGAAGTCTAATAGAAAAAGATTTGTCAGTTTGCAGGACAGGCCTTGGGGCTGGATCAATATCACTCAACGTGTTCTTTCCCATCTCACTTGACAAAAATAATTATGGTGGAAATATAGAAGTGAGCCTGGATAACAGGTATCCTTATATTAGACACCTACATGCCCCATCTTAATAAAGCATATTTTTCTCAACACTAGCAAAAATACCGACGTGTCAAAAAAATGTCTGATGATGAAGATGATGATGAAGAGGAATATGGCAAAGAAGAACATGAAAAGGAGGCTATTGCAGGGGAAATCTTCCAGGATGAGGAAGGGGAAGAAGGACAGGAGACTGTAGAGGCCCCCATGGCTCCTCCAGAGGAAGAGGAAGAGGAGGATGAAGAGTCAGGTACATGACATATGCTAGACAGGGAAGCCAACATTGGGTGGATATTGACATTTACTGTTCCTTAATAGGGAAGTCCTTTTAGGCGTCTTCCTAATTTTTCCTGGCAGGAACCAGGCTTATCTACTGAGCACTAACTTTCCTTCTCCAGATATTGACGATTTCATTGTGGATGATGATGGGCAGCCTCTGAAAAAACCCAAATGGCGAAAAAAGCTTCCTGGATATACGGATGCGTAAGTGTACCTGCTACAGTGTGGTAATACAAACATTGAATGAGCATATGATCAGGAAGTCTAGAGGCTTCTGCCAAAATTAAGATGTCCCAAACTCGCATCCATTTTTGTTCTGTGCCTCAAATCACACCTCTACTAGACAGTGGTTTCCAACTGCTCCTTCAGTCACTTGAGTGCTCTCAAATATGTGAGTCCTCAAAAGATTAGGCTGAAGCCAGGCGTGGTAGCTCAGGCCTTTAATCCCAGGATTTAGAAGGCAGAAGTAGGTAGATCAAGGCCAGCCTAGTCTACAGAGCTAGGATAATTAGGGTTGTTAGTTACACAGTGAAACCCTGTCTCAAAAAAAGAAATTTAGAATAGAGTTCCACATTGGCATGCATCCAGGATCCCTGTTATGCCCAGTATATTCATGTATAGATGACCTTCTAACCTGCAGCAAAATATAGTAGTTTGAAAGGTTTTTTTTTCTAAGGGAATGCTGTAACAACTTGGCAGAAGATGGTTTGCCAAGCAGAATAAGGACCCATCTGACTGTGATATTTGGCTCTTATCCCTGGCAGGTGCCAAAGATAGACTTTTTATCCTCTGATAATAGTTTGCCTTGAAACTTCCAGGCACGTATTTATTCCACATTGAATATGGTTTTCCAACTGGCTTTTCTCTTTGCTCCTTTAGTCCTGAAGCATGCAGAGGATGTGGGGAGGGGCTGCATTTCTCCTCCCTCTCAGTCCCCTTATTCTCACACATAGAGCCCTGCAGGAAGCTCAGGAGATCTTCGGGGTGGACTTTGACTATGACGAGTTTGAGAAATACAACGAATACGATGAGGAGCTGGAGGAAGACTATGAGTATGAGGATGACGAGGCTGAAGGGGAAATCCGGGTGCGCCCCAAGAAAACCACCAAGAAGCGTGTGAGCCGCAGGAGCATCTTTGAGATGTATGAACCAAGTGAACTGGAGAGCAGCCACCTCACAGACCAGGACAATGAAATCCGAGCCACTGACCTGCCTGAGAGGTTCCAGGTAGGAAACCACAATGAGTAGTATCCATTGGACTTTGAAACCCATCTGAGTCAGGTCCAGGGAGTCTATTTATTCTGGCAGTACTGAGTGCTGCTGTTGACTGATGTCCTTAGTTCTCCTCTTACTTTTTATTTTGAAACTGAGTCTCACTAACTTAAGCTGGCCTTCAGTTGATTCTGTAGCCCAAGCAGGTCTTAAACCTCAGCCTCCTGAGTAGCTAGGATTACAGGACTAACATTGAAATGGTGGGGTTTTTTTGGTCTTGTTTTTTGTGGGGTTTTTTTTGTTGTTGTTATTTTTATTGTTTTGTTTGTTTTTGAGACAGGTTTTCATGTAGCCCAGAGTGGCCTCAGTAAGTAGTCAAGAGTAACCTTAAATTTCTGATCCTCTTGCCTCCATCTTTTTTGTTGGGGAGTCTGGGACAAGGTTTCTCTGTGTGAACCTACCTGGTTGTCTTGGCACTTCCTCTATAGACCAGGCTGGCCTTGAACTCAGATCAGTCTGCCTCTGCCTCCTCAGTGCTGGGATTACAAGCATGCACCGTCATGCCAGGTTTTGTGGTGCTGAGGTTTTGTGCATGCTAGGTTATCACTGCCAACTTAGCTACTTTCTTAGTCCTAAAATGGTATTCCTTTTTATCTGGGGGGAGGGTTTTTTTTGGTTTGGTGTTTTGAGACAGGGTTTCTCAGTGTAGTCCTGGCTGTCCTGGAATTTGCTCTGTAGATCAGTCTGCTATTGAACTCACATAGATCCGCCTAACTCTGCCTCCTAAATGCTGAGATTAAAGGCTTGCACCACCACCATCTGCCATGAAATGATACTCTTTTTGGTTTTTTGAGACAAGATGTCTCTGTGAAACAGTCTTGGCTGTCCTGAAACTCACTCTTTAGACCAGGCTGGTTTTGAGCTCACAGAGATCTGCCTGCCTCTGCCTCCCAAGCACTGGGCTTAAAGGCGTGCACCACCACTGCCCAGCTGACATGGTATTCTCAACAGATCTGGAAAATGCTCATTTTATGTCAGGTGACACTAGAAGTATGTACCTGAGGATCACATGCTTCTGTTCAGAAGTGTTATGTTTTTTTCCTAAGCAGAATACAGAATAAAGATGTGTCACCCCTCTTTTCTACTACAGCTCCGCTCCATCCCTGTCAAGGCAGCTGAAGATGATGAGCTAGAAGAAGAAGCTGACTGGATCTACAGAAATGCCTTTGCCACACCAACCATTTCTTTACAGGTACTCAGAAGTTTAGATTTGAGAGGCTAGAAAGCTGGCTGGGTAGTTAGAGGCATTGCTGCCCTTGCAGAGGACACAGATTTTGTTCCCAGCACCCACATATGGCTCACAACTGCCTGTACCTGGAGTTCTATGGTTCCTACTCTCTCTTCTGACCTCTGTGGGCACCAGGCACTCACATGGCACACATATATACATGTAGGCAAAGCATTCATACACATAAAGTAAATGTTAAAAGTTCTGACATGAACCACAGGTCAGTTGATGAAAATGAGAAGCTATTCCTTCCCTATGTGCTGCTTCTGTATGCCTGGGAAAGAGTATGTATATTAAGAAAAACACTAAAGCAAGCATTGGTGGTGCACACTTTTAATCCCATAATCCCAGCCCTTGTGAGGCAGAGGCAAGCAGATATCTGTGACTTCAAATCCAGCTTGGTCTACAAAGCTTGAGTTCCAGGATAGTCAAGACTACACAGCAAAATCCTGCTCAAAAAACTGAAAGAGAGATAAAAAAGCAAAGAAAAATTTTAGATTTCATCAGAAAATGCTCTTGTGTTTTGAAGCTCTTATGTGCTAAGACAGAAAGTAACGTGTCTTGCTGCTTTTGTTTTTGCTTCTTACTATAGGAAAGCTGTGATTATCTAGACCGTGGGCAGCCAACTAGTAGCTTCAGTCGCAAAGGACCCAGCACGATTCAGAAGATCAAAGAGGCCCTGGGCTTCATGCGGAATCAGCATTTTGAGGTAGCTCCTTGAGCTCTAGTAGCCCAGTGGTTAGAAATTCATTACAATGTAGAGGGTGAGGCAAGAGGTAGCTACAATCAAGTGGTAACCCCCCTTCTCATCCTTAGAAGTCTCTTAAACTCAAGAGTGCTGTGACTAGCAAGAAGCAAGGGGACAAGATAGCCTGTCTGTAATGTTAGTTAACCTACTCCACTGGGGAGAACATTGCACTGCATAGCCAGTTGGAAAGATCATTCTTGTAATTATGAATTTTATGGCGCTATTAGACTAGGAAATTATTATCTTCTAGCAGAGGAGATGTTTGCAGATCTTTCTTCTGCTTGACAGCAGCATCCTTGCTACCGTAGGTGCCTTTTATTGCCTTCTACCGAAAGGAGTATGTGGAACCTGAATTACATATCAATGACCTATGGAGAGTGTGGCAATGGGATGAAAAGGTAACATGGACAAAAGGCCCACAAGGAGCTGAGAACTGGATGGAGAAAAACCAGTATCAGTGTGCTATAGCTCTGACCTCCAGGACTGCATCTGCTAAAGGGAACAGCGGACTTGGGTTGCCAGGGTTTAGCGCCAGTCCTCACTCCTGCCTTCCTCTGTCCTAGTGGACTCAGCTGAGAATCCGAAAAGAGAACCTAACACGGCTGTTTGAGAAGATGCAGGCTTATCAGTATGAGCAAATCTCTGCTGATCCTGACAAACCTCTTGCTGATGGCATCCGGGCTTTGGATACTACTGACATGGAGAGGTGGGACATGCAGGGCTTATTACAGGGAACCGCCTAACTGAAGCACTGTTTCTTTGCAGAATTTGCAGCATGGGGCCCCAGCCCTTAGAACCCAAATTGTCAGTACATCAAAAACGAACTCTGTCCTAGAAGTCATTGTGTACACTAGGCTGACCTCGAACTCAAAGATTAACCTGCCTCTGCCTCCCAAGTGTTGGGACTGAAGGTGTGTGCCACCACACCCAACTAAAAGTGAGCATACTAGCTAAGTGGTGGCGCACTTCTGTAACCCAAGTGGAAGGTAGAGCTGAGGTCACAAGTTCAGAGTTAGCTTGAACTACATAAAACCCCATGGGGAGCAATGGAATGAGTTTTCCACATTAATATATAAAAAACAGATTTATTTACCAAAAATTAAGTTGTTAAAAGAAATAGGAATTCAAATTAGGTATGGTGGCCCCAGTTCTTGAGAGGATTTTGAGGCAGGAGGGTAGTGTTCAAAGTTGGGCAACATAATGTCTATCTCCAAAAAAGGAGGGTGGGGAACAAGACAAGAGAAGTAACAGGCAATCCAGTGGCAAGTGCCTACACCTCAGCAGCCTTTGTATTAGGTATACGTATTTGTTAATGTGTGCATTTTTTCCGTGTTGATAATGCTACATAAGAAACAGTTTATAAGCCGGGCGGTGGTGGCGCATGCCTTTAAACCTAGCACTTGGGAGGCAGAGGCAGGTGGATCTTTGTTAGTTCAAGACCAGCCTGATCTACAAGAGCTAGTTCCAGGACAGGCTCCAAAGCTACAGAGAAACCTTGTCTTGAAAAACTAAAAAAAAAGAAAGAAAGAAACAGTTTATAGAGGCTGGAGAGGTGGCTCAGTGGTTAAGAGCACCCAGAGGTCCTGAGTTCGATTCCCAGCAACCACATGGTGGCTCACAACCATCTGTAATGAGATCTGGCGCCCTCTTCTGGCGTGCGGGCATACATGGAGGCAGAATGTTGTATACGTAATAAATAAATCTTTTTTTAAAAAAAAAAGAAACAGTTTATAATCCAAAAGTAATTTTGGAGCCTGAATAATGTGGTATTGGAGGGTAACAGATGGTTTTGGTGGATAGTATTTATACTGAGAAGTAGTTTCAAAGACTTAGATCTTCACTAAAACACGTGTTGCCTGTTCTGCCTCTTCCTTATACTGTTTTTTTTTTTTTAAAGATAATGTCTTACTGTGCAGCCCAGACTGACCTCAGACTCGTAATCTAGTCTCAGTTTCTCTAATGCTGAGGTCGCAGGTGTGGCCTTTATCCACTAACCGTTTCAGTTTGACATGTTTCCTGTATATGTGTATATACTGTTACAGGATCTCCTATAGAACAATCTGGCTTAGACTCCTAATATTCCCACCTCTCAAGTTCTGGGACACCACACCTAGCTTACTTGTTTGTTTTTGAAGCAGATGTTGCTGGGTGTCCCAGGCTGTCTCAGACTTGCGGCAGGCCTCTTGCTTCAGTCTAATGCACTGCCACTCCCAACAACATACATTCCTTTAAGATATCCTGGTTGTGCTGAAACTGTAGTCTGGAATTGTTCTGTGATTTTATTTGCTTATCCTTACTTGATCTTGCTTCCTGGGAATTAGAAGTATTGTAGCAAAGCTTGCTCCCAGTAATAGGATCTTGCATCTTTCCCCTTTAGGCTCAAAGATGTACAGTCAATGGATGAACTGAAAGATGTCTACAATCATTTCTTACTGTACTATGGTCGTGACATCCCCAAGATGCAGAATGCTGCCAAGGCTAGCCGTAAGAAACTGAAACGCATAAAGGAGGATGGAGATGAAGAAGGTGAGTGTTGAGAAAGAAGATGCCAGCCTCCATGGCTAGGTTGGGTGCCATTTGGACATCTGGACATCTCAGGTCCTTGGAACTCATTAGAAACAAGAGCTGATTGCCCTCAAATTTTGTTCCCAGGTGAAGGTGAAGAGGCTGAAGATGAGGAACAGAGGGGACCAGAGCTTAAGCAGGCCTCCCGCCGAGACATGTACACCATCTGCCAGAGTGCAGGGCTGGGTAAAACCACCTTTTTTGTCACATAGGCATTTCAGCTTTGAATAAGGAAACATTTCTAGTAATGCCCTAGTGGATAGGAACAGGAAAGAGTATATTAGTCACGCATCTAAGAATAAACTGTAGAGTCTCCATAAATTCTCCCCCAACCATCTTTCTATTCCCTTCCTCTGATTATCCATTGTCTCTTAAATTTCCTAAGTAATTAGAAGTCTCCCAGATAATTAAAGTCAGGTTGTTTTTGTTGTTCTTTGATGACCTCTCTTTAAACTCTGATGCCCAAACAGTTGCTGTAGCCTCTATCAGCTGGGCGGTCTGGCTGGCTGCTGCCTCACCTTGCACTCCTCTGTTTGCTGTAGATGGCCTGGCCAAAAAGTTTGGCCTCACACCTGAGCAGTTTGGGGAGAACCTTCGTGACAGCTACCAACGACATGAGACAGAACAGTTTCCTGCAGAGCCCTTGGAGCTGGCCAAAGATTACGTTTGCAGGTGGGCATAAAGCCGATGGCCAGAAGGAAGGGTGACCTGATGGCAGAGACGCCCTCATCCTCCAGCTCCACTGTTGTCCCCACAGCCAGTTCCCTACACCAGAAGCTGTGCTTGAAGGTGCCAGATACATGGTTGCACTACAGATTGCCCGGGAGCCTCTTGTCAGACAGGTGCTGAGGCAAACCTTCCAGGAGAGAGCCAAGCTAAACATAACCCCAACCAAGAAAGGAAGAAAGGTAAGTTGGAGCTGTTGTTCTAGGTGTGGCTGCACTCTAGACTCCTTCTGCCTCCAACCCAAAGGCAGTCTTTTCTCCCAGGGCCAAGCAAGCCCTGCCTACCTGCTAATGATTCCTTCTCACTGTGTTCAGGACGTGGATGAGGCCCACTACGCTTATTCTTTTAAGTACTTAAAGAACAAGCCTGTTAAAGAGCTAAGAGATGACCAGTTCCTCAAGATAGGCCTGGCTGAGGATGAAGGACTGCTCACCATTGACATCAGCATAGATATGAAGGGAGTGGAAGGGTAGGCTAAATACAACTTACTCCTGGGCTGAAGGGGGGGCTGGAGGGGATTGGAGGAGGGAAAGCAGCCCTCAGGAGCATAAGCCACCATTTCTGAGTAAATGAGCCTCACACACTCATGGATGTGTGAGGGTCATGTTTTCTCTGCCACACACCAGAGCTTTGTGCCCTTCCTCAGGTATGGCAACGACCAAACATATTTCGAGGAGATCAAGCAGTTTTACTACCGGGATGAGTTCAGCCACCAAGTACAAGAATGGAACAGGCAGCGCACCATGGCCATTGAACGAGCTTTACAGCAGTTCCTGTATGTGCAGATGGCCAAAGAACTCAAGAACAAGCTGCTAGCAGAGGCCAGAGAGAGTGTTGTAAAGGTGAGGCCCGCAAGCCCACTGCCTCACTCCTCTCTGGGGGTGGTCTCAGACGTTTAACCTAAGGCCTTGCACAAGTAGGCTAGGACATTACCACACAGCCCTAGCCCTAAACTCCAGTTTTTCATTATTTTATTTATTTATTAATTGCAAGTGTGAGTATGTGCATGAACATGTGTGGTCAGAGGATATCTTTTGAAAGTTGATTCTGCCTTTCTTCTGTGTGGGTCCCATAGATTAAACTCAGGTTGGCAGTGGGTGCTTTTACCTGCTGAGCCATTTCTCTGGTCCTACTGATTTTTTTTTTTTAAGACAAAGTCTCTGTATATAGCCGAAGCTGACCTTGTGATCCTCCTGATGCTTATGCCACCACACCCCAGCTTTCATTGTCTTTAGTTGAACTGAGAATGAAGATAGCCCAGAGTTGTCTATAGCTAGAGAAAGAATGGGGACATGTAAAGTATAAGGCGAGAAAGAGTAAAAACAGGGCAAAGGGTTTGTGCCCAAGTTTGCTCCAGGCCTCTTCCCTCTTCACTCATCTAAATGTCTCTCACTTATGTTGCTGCCATTTCCAGAATGCAATTAAAGTTTTGTGTTGTAGGCCTGTCAAGTGGCTAAGATCATGTGCTTCATGAACACATGCCCTTACACATTTGAAGGCCCTGGTGACCATATTGTCAGCTGTGTCTCTACTTTAGGCCTGTAGCCGAAAGCTCTACAACTGGCTGAGGGTGGCGCCCTACCGGCCAGATCAGCAGGTGGAAGAAGATGACGACTTTATGGATGAGAACCAGGGGAAGGGCATTCGAGTCCTAGGCATTGCTTTCTCCTCTGCCAGGTACCTACCTACCTTGCACCATCACCTGTCTTTCACAGTTTCTTCTTCCCACTTGTGGTTCATCTTGCTAACTATTGCATTCTTCTTTCTGTGTCTGGCTGGCAGAGATCACCCTGTGTTCTGTGCCTTAGTCAATGGTGAGGGAGAAGTGACTGATTTCCTCCGCCTGCCCCATTTCACCAAGCGGCGAACTGCATGGAGAGAAGAAGAGCGGGAAAAGAAAGTAGGTCTCTAAAATAGGTCACAAGTGTATACTAAGTGCACTCTGTACTTCAGTGAGTTCAAGTGTTGTGGTCTAAGCAAAACAACAAAACCTCATCTAAGTAAGTCAGGTTCATCACATCTTTTCTTTCTCTCTCTCTCTCTCCCTTTTTTGGTTTTTCAAAACTGGGTTTCTCTGTAGCTTTGGAGCCTGTCCTGGAACTCACTTTGTGGACCAGGCTGGCCTTGAACTCACATAGATCCACTTTCCTCTGCCTCTCCAGTGATGAGGTTAAAGGCATGCACCACCGCTCCTGGCAAGTTTTTTTTAAATAACAAGAACATTAATTTAAATAAACAACGCTCTACTGGTAGTACAATACAATATACAAATATACAAAACAATAATATATAGTACAACACAAATATAGCTCTCCACTGGCAGTCTATTCCCCATCTTAATATTTAAAAATCGTCTCACCTTTGGGAGTCAGTCTCACTTCTGTAGGCAGTAGATGACACTCTTCACTGGGTGTGGTTTGCTTCTGGCATCCCATCAGTCCCTAGGCCATGTCTACTTCTGGCTCTGTAGTGGCTGCTTCTATCCTTAGCAGCATCTAGGTCAGTCTGTTCCATGACGGAGAGCCACTGGGGCATTATTCCAGCTTTTGCCCTGCTTTTGCCCTTTATCACCTCTTTTTCTAAAGAAAGAGGAATTTGAATGCTTTTTTGCTTGATTGCTTGTTTTTTGTTTTGAGACAGGGTTTCTCTGTAGCTTTGGAGCCTGTCCTGAAAACGAACTCACAGAGATCTGCCTGCCTCTGCTTTCTGAGTGATGATGGGATTAAAGACATGCTACCATACCTAGAAAAATAATCTTAAAAAGAAAATCTTAGCTTGCTTGAAATCTTTCCATGCTTGGAGCTCTTCAGCTATAATTTTCTTTTAATCCAGGCTCAAGATATTGAAACCCTAAAGAAGTTTCTTGTGAATAAGAAGCCTCATGTGGTTACTGTTGCAGGAGAGAACAGGTAGGAGCATGAGGCTCTGGACAGGCCTGGTATAAAGCTTTGACTCAAAGTCACCCATCTCTTATTGCTTAATCTGACTTTGTTTCTGGGTGTAATGTTGATACACTCTTTGGAGATGTGGTTCCTCTTTGCTTTGAAGTTCTTTCTTCCCCACCCCACCTCAGTCAAGAGTACCCATTCCTAAGGAAATAGATCCATTAACCGATACTCCTCATCCTTCCAGGGATGCCCAGATGTTGATTGAGGATGTAAAGCGCATAGTGCATGAGCTGGACCAAGGCCAACAGCTTTCTTCTATTGGGGTGGAGCTAGTTGACAACGAGTTGGCCATTCTGTATATGAACAGCAAGAAATCAGAGGTAATGCTAATTCCCCCATCCTTGTGGCTTGCTCTGGCAACTGCTTTGAACCCCAGAGAGATTAACTAGGAAATGCAGGTTGTCAGAGTTAGGACGATACCTGTTAGTTTTTCCATTCAGAGACTTTCTGGGCTACTGTAATTCAGATTGGCAGCTCCAGAGATTAAACTGGTCCTTGGAAAACAAAGGCCCCAAAGGAGGTTTTTAAAAAGTGGCTCAAGCCAGAATGGTTTAGATTTCTTCTTAACTTGTCACTGTGAACACCCTAAGGTTCTGTGACCAACCTTTGGTTCTAGGCAGAGTTCCGGGATTATCCACCAGTTCTGAGACAAGCCGTCTCTCTAGCCCGGCGCATCCAAGACCCTCTGATAGAATTTGCCCAGGTGTGCAGCTCTGATGAAGACATCCTGTGTCTCAAGTTTCATCCCTTGCAGGTGAGTAGGATGGGCAAGTAGGCCAAGTGCGTCGGAAGGCACAGTAACCTTACTTGCTGCTGTATTGGTAGGAGCATGTTGTGAAAGAGGAGCTGCTCAACGCCTTGTACTGTGAATTCATCAACCGGGTCAATGAGGTTGGTGTTGATGTCAACCGCGCCATCGCCCATCCTTACAGCCAGGCCTTGATCCAGTATGTCTGTGGCCTGGGACCTCGAAAAGGGACCCACCTGCTGAAGGTAGGCTTGGATTGATAAGAAAATATAATCATTTCGTTGAGTGTGAAGAGCTTTGCCAATATGATTGACAGATTAGGGAGGTAAAGCAAGTTGTTGAGAACTACCCAGCTTCAGAGCCAACCTCAGGCCTAGTAACCAAGCCCTTAATCCTCACTACTGTGCCATGATGGAAGCAAGGGAAACCAGAACAGCAGTTTCTTCTTCCAGTGCAAACAGAAAGGAGTCTCAGAGAGCTTCAGCAGCGTTCATAACACTGTTTTCAAGCCATACACAGTTACATGTCATTGTCTTTTGGTTTGGATTTTCCTTTTCGTTTTTAAGATTTTTTGGACGGTCGGTGGTGGCACACACCTTTAATCCCAGCACTCAGGAGGCAGAAGCAGGTGGATCTCTGAGTTCAAGGCCAGCCTGGTCTACAGAGCGAGATCCAGGACAGCTAGGGCTGTTACACAGAGAAACCCTGTCTAGATAACCCCTCCCCCCAAAAAAAATGTTATATATACAGTGTTCTGCCTATGTACCAGAAGAGGGTATCAGATCAAATTATAGATGGTTGTGAGCCAGCATATGGGTGCTGGGAATTGAACTCAGGACCTCTAGAGAACAGCCAGTGCTCTTAACCTCTGAGCCATCTTTCCAGCTCTGGTCTGTTTTGTTTTGTTTTTTTTCAAGACAGGGTTTCTTTTTCTGTCTATTCCTGACTGGCCTCAAACTCAGAGATTCCACCTGCCTCCAAAAAGCTGGGATTAAAGATGTGTGTCACCACCACCTGGCCTTGGATTTCTTTTTTTTTATTCATTTATTTATTTTTGAGGCCACTTCCTTTAGCATTCAGTGGCCTCAAGCTTACTTTGTAGTTGAGGTTGACCTTGAACTCCTCATGATCCTTCTGCCTCAATCTAGCATTACACATGTATGCCACCATGCCCAGCTATACATAGTCTGATAGGTAAGGTGTATCTCATTAAAGGCATTATTAAGTGGTAACATGGTGGTGTCCCAGATACTACATTTGACAGAGGTTGAGCCATAGAAATTTTTTTTTCCCCGAGCAAGTTTTCTCTGTAGCTTTTGGAGCCTGAACTGGAACTAGCTCTCGTAGACCAGGCTGGCCTCGAATTCACAGAGATCCGCCTGCTTCTGCCTCCCAGGTGCTGGGATTAAAGGTGTGTGCCACCGCCGCCTGGTCGAGCCACAGAAATTTAACAGAAAACAGTCTAGGGATGCAGGCCCTCTTACTGCCCTGCTCACTTCTAGCCCTCTTCCCTAGATCTTGAAACAGAACAATACCCGTCTCGAGAGCCGAACTCAGCTGGTTACCATGTGTCACATGGGTCCCAAAGTCTTCATGAATTGTGCTGGCTTCCTCAAGATCGACACTGCCTCTCTGGGGGACAGGTGATACCCTCTGCTTAGATAAGCCAGCAGCAATTACTTGGGCGTTGATTTGGGGCGTCAAGAAATTAGGCCTTTGAAAGGGTGCTAGGCCAATTAAATTAAGAAATGTTTTAAAGAAAAGGTAAGAAGTCGCCCCTGACCTATGGAAGAGATCAGTTATGAGGCTTTTTCCTGTGAGAGGGAGACAACAGAAGCACCAGTGTTGTCTTTTAAAGAGAAAGCGTAAGATTGTGCTCAGGCTTCGTCACAGCCAGGTGAAGCTGGGAACAGGAAGGGGCCGTGGGAAAAGAGCATGGGTGTGGAGAGGTTCAGGACGGGGAGAGAGATGTGTTCTGTTTTAGGATGGTGGTACTGAGACTTCACTATTGACCTCTTCCTCTCCAGAAGTTATCAACTCAGTCTTTGGAGGATCTTTTCCACGGGCACATAGCTCCTCATTCAGTAATGGAAGTCAGTGGGGAAATAGGCTTCAAGTTCTAAAACTTCATTTTCCACTCAGCTTTGCTGTAACACTCCACGAATAACATAGGCCCATGTGAGTGCACGGGCAAGACCAGCCTGGGAAGGCTTTATGGGGGAAAACAGCTGCCAGCAAATTCTCAGAGGTTTTTTCCCCCTTCTTGTTTTATATTGTAACTCTTAAGTTCACTATATAAAATTCAACAGAAAGAACTATTATACAGAAAGTGGAAGTCCCCCATAATTCCACCCCCCAGAGAAAACTACCATAACAATTTTTATGTATACTACGATTTTCTAAATTTTATTTTTGCTATGCATTTACTAACTACTCATTTACTTCAAAAATGAGATCACATGGTTCATAGTGTTTTGCAGTGCATTTTTCACGTATCAGTATATCATGGCCATCTCCCCATGTCAGCAAACATAAATTTCCTTCATTCTTTTTAATGGCTATGTAGTATTCCATCATATGGAGTGCCCTGGTTTACCCAGCCAGTTCTGCATTGGTGAACATTTGGGTTGTTAACTAATTGAAATTTGTGGTTTTATATCTTGCTGTTCCTTTCTTCCAGCACTGACTCATACATTGAAGTCCTTGATGGCTCCCGAGTCCACCCTGAAACATATGAATGGGCCAGGAAGATGGCAGTGGACGCCTTGGAATATGATGAGTCTGCGGAGGACGCCAATCCTGCAGGAGCCCTTGAGGAAATCTTGGAAAACCCAGAGCGACTAAAGGATCTAGACCTTGATGCCTTTGCAGAAGAACTAGAGAGACAGGTAGGCAGCTATGAGTCCTGGCAGGCAAGAACTCATCTCAAGCAGCTGTGTGGGGAGGGACTTGGGCAGCAGATGTTCAAGAGAAACCCTGATACTATTGTGTTGGAGCCTTGACCCTTTCCTCTCCCTGCCCATGCTGTACTAGGTTTGTTGAAGGAAACTTTCAGACACTCATAATGATCCAGGAAAGAGTCGGGTACCTTGACCTTAAAGTGAGGGCAGGGCGGAGGGAAGGGGATGTATACTGTGCTTGCCCTTGAGGCCTTATTCTAAATCCTCCCCAACAGCTTTACACTGCCTCCTTTATTCATTGGGCTCCTGAAGCATACAGTGTCCTAAGGGCGACCTTGAAATCTCCTCTATTGAGATAGGAGCAGTAACACACACCTGTAATAAATAATCCCAGCTATTCAGGAGGTTAAAGCAGGACGATCACACGTTCAGGGGCTACTTGGACAACATAGACACCAATGAGGGAGAAGGTGAGAGAAAGAAGTGAGAATTTCCTTCAGTAAATGTTGACAGTAAAGAAAAGCATGAACAGGTGCAAACTGTATACCTCCTGTCACTACAATTCCCAGTGAGTCAGGTTGGGAGCTGCGAGGCTTTTCCTAATGGACGTCTTCCCCAGGGCTATGGTGACAAGCACATCACACTGTATGATATCCGAGCAGAGCTCAGTTGTCGGTATAAGGACCTCAGGACAGCCTACCGCTCTCCTAACACAGAGGAGATCTTCAATATGTTAACCAAAGAGACTCCAGAGACCTTCTACATTGGTGAGTTATGAGGCTGTATTTATACTCAGAGAATGCTGTTGGGGAACTCAGGCATTTACCACATGCACATAAACTGAAAATAATTTCAGTAGAGGAAGACAGGTTTGCAGGGTATGGTGGCACACACCTTTAATCCTCCCAGAGGCAGGCTGATCTGCAGAACAAGTTCCAGGACAGCTAGGGATGCACATAGAAACCCTGTCTCAAAAAACAAACAGAAAAAAGTTTGTATGTCAGGTGAGGAAGACCAAGAGACCTTTTGTCCTAGTTGCTTTCCTGTTGCCGTGATAAAGCACTGACCAAAAGCAGCTTTTGAGGAGGAAAGCGCTTATTACATCTTCCAGGTTAGAGTCCATCATTGAGGGAAGCCAGGACAGAAGCTTGAAGCAGGGACTGAAGCAGACACCATGGAGCAATGCTGCTTGCTTTTACTGGCTTGCTGTCAGGCTCATGTTCAACTGCCTTTCTTATTCATCCAGCACTACTTGCCTAGGAGTGGCACTGTCCATGGTAGGCTAGGCCCTCCTCTATCAGATAGCAGTCAAAAAAAATGTCCCCAAAGACATGTTCACTGGCCAACCTGATAGAGTAATTCCTCAGTTGACGTCTCCTCTTCTCAGGTGACTGTACTTTGTGTGAAGTTGACAAGACTAACCAGTATAGCTCTTAGAAAATAATGCAAGGCCTAGACTGGAAGTCAAAATTGAGGTCAAGATCAAATTAGACTTCTGTCCGCGCCTGTTGGCGCAGACCCGTCATCTCTCCTGCTTGGGAGGATAAAGCAGGAGGACTGTAAATTTGGGGACAGCCCAAGCTACAGAATGAATTCACAGGAACTTGGTGAGAAGGATCTCACAGTAAAAGGTAAAAGGCGGGTGTAACTCCCTGTTGTAGCATTTTTCTAGTATTTTCGAGGCCTGAGTTCAATCCCCAACACCGCCAAAATACAAATAAAGTTCTGCCTCTATCTTGCTTTGAGATCTTTCTTGGAGTTGTCTTTCAGGCATCATTTCTCTGACATTAAATGTAGGGAAGGTCTCAGCCCTCCAGGATGAGATGCTGTAAGATGTGTTGTGTCAGCAAAGTGTAGTGGAAAGGAGTCAGCTCTCTAGTCTCATTTTTTTGTTGTTTTGTTTTGTTTTTTGAGACAGGGTTTCTCTGTGTAGCTTTGGAGCCTGTCCTGGAGCTTTCTCTGTAGACCAGGCTGGCCTCGAACTCACAGAGATCTGCCTGTCTCTGCCTCCCGAGTGCTGAGTTTAAAATGTGCACCACTGCCTAGCTCCCTCCATTCTCTTATTAACCTGCTTTCTTTCCTGTAGGAAAGCTCATCATCTGTAATGTTACTGGCATTGCTCACAGGCGCCCACAGGGTGAGAGCTATGACCAGGCCATCCGAAATGATGAGACAGGACTGTGGCAGTGCCCCTTCTGTCAGCAGGACAACTTCCCTGAACTAAGCGAGGTATGTGCTGCAGTGTTGCTGTAAGGATTTTTTTTTAACTGAGAAGTCTGATGATTTGAGAGAGTATTTTAGTTCATGCTCTCATCAAAAAAGTACACAAAGGAAGGGGGTGGGAAACAATCTTAACATGAATCTCCTCTTTTCCTTCTGCTGCAGTCACTGTAACCTCTAATTCTTGCCCTGCTTTCTATCTGTCAATCTAGCGAGTTAGGACTTGAGAATATACGTTTTCATCCACAGAGTAGACAGTGTCTACTTTGCTTGGGGATGTGTGTACCTCTGTATGATTTTTGTATTATCCCCGCTCTAATTTCCCTTGATTCTTTTAGGCATGATGTGCCTGCCTACCTTTTATATTTCTTTATTTTCTTCTTTTTTTTCCTTCTGTGGATGAGGTCTCATTATGTACCTTTGACTGTCCTGAAGCTCACTATGTAGATGAGGCTGGCCTTGAACTCATAGAGATAGATCCTGCCTCTGCCTCCTCAGTGCTGAAATTTAAGGTGTGCATCACCACACCTAGCTATCATGTTCTTTTTTAACGTCACCTAGCGTTTTCTGGTTTTTCACTTATTATTAGGTCCATTGTAGCAAGTTCTTGTATAGGTACTTGTCACACTCACTAGCACAGAATAGAACAAAAGAGACCACAATGGAATTAGGAAGTCAGTCGGTTAAGTGTGAAAGCTTCATCTAATGGCCTTAGTGACAAACATCAAGTCAAGGAATCTGGATGTTCACAGATTTGTTTGGTGTGTAACTAATTGAGTTTCCAGACCAATGCCGAGCATCAGTGGTAGAATAAGTTACAACAACCTTAGATACCCTTTTCTGTTGGTTTGTGTGGTTTTTAATTTTCTTATTTATTTTGTATATTTGTGTACACACCATTTGTGTGTTTGCGCGTGTGTGTCGGTTAGTGGGGGTGGGGGGATTCTCCTATCGCATGCATCCCAGGGATCAAAGCAGGAGCCTTTCCCCACCGAGTCATCTTGCTAACTCCCTGATTTTTCTTTTTTTTAAGATATAGTCACTTGGGGCTGGAGAGATGGGTCAGAGGATAAGAGCACTTACTGCTCTTCCAGAGGTCCTGAGTTCAATTCCCAGCAACCACATGGTCGCTCACAACCATCTGAAATGAGATCTGGTGTGCAGGCATACATGGAATGTTGTATACATAACAAGTAAATAAATCTTTTTTAAAAAAAGATATATTCACTTTATTTTAGATGTGACTATTTTTCCTGTGTGGGTATATGTGTACCATGTGGTGTACTTGATACCCTCAGAGGTCAGAAAAGGACATTGACCCTTATAACTGGAGTTAGGATTGTTTGTAAGCTACTGTATGGATACTGGGAATTGACCCCAGGTTCTTTGCAAGAGAAATAAGTACTCTTAACCACTGAGCCATCTCTCCAGTCTTCCCACTTCCCCCAGTACTCTCTTCTGAACACAGGAGCTCCAGAATCTTAACAGTCACCCTCCTTTCTCTTCTCAGGTCTGGAACCACTTCGACAGTGGTTCGTGCCCTGGCCAGGCCATTGGTGTGAAAACACGGCTTGACAATGGTGTCACTGGCTTCATCCCTACCAAATTCCTCAGTGACAAGGTGGTGAAGAGGCCAGAGGAGCGAGTGAAGGTAGATGGATGACTAGCCTGTGGAGCAGAGTGCTTTCCAGCTGCCCCACTCGGGGATGCCCCCACCAGGAGTCGGGCTCTGTTCCCAGTGACTGCTGGTGGTGAGGGCAGAAAGAGGATTTATAATAACTGGGAGAAGCCAATTGGGAGCATCTGAATGAGTAGTGGCTTTTGTCTGCTGCATTTGTAAAGCAGTTTCTGCTGGTCTTGAGCCCTTTGGGAAAGGGTTCCTTCCTGTGTGGGAAGCTGTGGTTTTAGCACATGGCAGGAAGTGAGACCAAACCTCACGAATAAGAAAGCACTGCCTGTTCTCCCCTTTAGACAGTGTTGCTCAGGAGATTGCAGAGCTGTGTGGCACAGCCCTGTCCATAGACTACCTCTGGGCTTCACAGTAGGACAGGGCCACACAGAAGGAAGGTCTGAATGAGAGGTTGGCAGTAAGTCTCCTCCTGCAGCTGCCGTGAACTGGGCTTCAGCTAGACACTCAATGTGTCCATGTTCTGTCCTCCACCGTGCGTGTGCGTGCGTGTGTGCGTGTGTGCGTGTGTGTGTGTGTGTGTGTGTGTGTGTGTTACACTGTTAGACAGTCAATGAGTGTGGTCCGTGTTCTGTCCTCCACCCCGTGGGGGGCAGTTATAAACATACCATTGTGCACTTGGTTGTCAGAGAATAGCTTTTCCAGAGTTGATCCTCTCCTTCCACCCTGGGTTGTTGGTTTGGATTGGGGGTGGGGGGAGGGGCTAATGTTTAGTTTTTGAGACAGCTTCTCACTTTGTAGCCTTAGCTATAACTTGATGTTGTAGACCATTATAGAGATCTGCTTGCCTCAGCCTCCTGAGTGCTGGGGTTAAAGGTGTGTACCACTATACCCAGTTTTACCTCAGTTTTTATGGTTCCTTATGTAGGAAGGATCAGACTCAGGTCTACAGGCTTGCATAAGTGCCCTTATACACTGCGCCGTCCCCCCAGCCATCTCTGTTTTGTCTCTAATCCTACAACTTCAGATACTCTTTTTCTCCTCTACGGTAGGGTCTTATGCAACCCAGCTTCAAATTTGATATGTAGCTGAGGAGGACCTTCAACTTCTAATCTCCCTGCCCTTACCTCCCAAGTTTTAAAAATTACAGACATGTGCCATCCTGTTTCTATGTAATGCTAGGAATTAAATGTAGGGTCTATAACTGCTGGGAAAGCCACCTCTTCTGCTCACTGTTTAAGAGACATCTAAGTGCCTTTAGAATCACCCAGTCAGTGACATGGCTGGATCCAGATTTGCCAGATACCTTGTGTCTTAGTTACTTACTGTTTTATTGCTGCGAAAAGACAACATGACCAAGGCAGCTTATACAAGAAAGCATTTAATTGGAAGCTTAGTTACAGTTTTAGTTTAGTCCATGATCATCATGACTCAGGGGCTAAGAGCACTGCCTCCTCTTCCAAAACTCCTGAGTTAAATTCCCAGCAACCACATAGTGGCTCACAACCATCTGTAATGAGATCTGGTGCCCTTTTAAGGAAATAGCCCCCACAGACTCATATATTTGCATGCTTAGTCTTCAGATGATGAACTGTTGGAGTAGGAAGCATGGCCTAGTTCCAGGAAGGATGTCATTAGGATTAGTTTTGAGGGTTCAAAAGCCCAGGCTAGACCCAGTACCTTTCTCTGCCTGTGGCCTATGGATCAGTATGTAAAAACTCTTAAGCTACTGCTCTAGAGCCATGCCTGCCACCTTTCCACCATGATGATTATGAAATTGAAAAAAAAAAGAAAGAAATTTATGCCTTGGCAACGCTGAAGCCTGCACGGGAAGCCCATATATGGCGGCTATGTTGAACTTGTTCATATTTGGTTTCATGGTCTAAGTTGATAAGGATGAGTGATCAACTAGGCCATGCTTCCTACTCCAACAGTTCATCATCTGAAGACTAAGCATGCAAATATATGAGTCTGTGGGGGCCATTTTCATCCAGCCTCCCTAACCTGTATGAGTCAGTCTGGGAGGGCTGTGGACTTAAGGCTCAAAAAAGACATTCTTATAATGAAGTGAGGATTTTCAACAGGATCCAAAAAGACTGCTCAAGTCAGGAGAAATAAACAGCTGCTCAGAAAAGAGTGTGAGCTTTAGCAAGCAGAAGAATGCTGGTAATAACCCTCCAGTTTTCCAGCACACACCTGCCCACTCCAAATCCTACCCTGCCATTTGGTAGCTGACTTTGGGCAAGCCCCACCTTTCTGTTTGGGCTTTGCAGTTCTATGTGAAATAAAGCATTGGGCTAGATAGTCTTTGTCCCTTCCAGCTCACATGTTCTGTGGATCTAGGTGGGGATGACTGTTCACTGCCGAATCATGAAGATTGATATTGAAAAGTTCAGTGCAGACCTGACCTGCCGGACCTCAGACCTCATGGACAGGAACAATGAGTGGAAACTGCCCAAGGACACCTACTATGATTTTGATGCTGAAGCTGCAGACCACAAGCAGGAAGAGGACATGAAGCGAAAGCAGCAACGAACTAGTGAGTGACCAGCAGTAGGCCTTGCACCTGAATGCAGCAGCTTATACTTGGGGACTTAGGCTGCAGAGTTTATGTGCATCAGATCCCTGGGGGGGGTGAGGGTGCCCAGTTTTATGAAGCCCAGAGGCATGAAAGACAAGTATGAGCAGAACTGGAACCCACGGTCTCCTGGTTTACATTTTGCTAAACTTCATTTCCTCAAACAGTCTAAGAACTGAGATTGATAGCTCATTCACATCAGAGAACCCAAGCCCAGATAGTGTCTCAGAATCCCAAAGTGGGTCAGAAGCTATCGACGATTGTCCTGTTGCTGTCAGCTCCTAACCCATCACCTGGTCTGTCTCTCTCCTGCCCCCTTCAGCATACATCAAGCGAGTGATTGCACATCCATCTTTCCATAACATAAATTTCAAGCAAGCAGAAAAGATGATGGAGACCATGGACCAAGGCGATGTTATCATCCGGCCCAGCAGCAAGGGTGAAAACCATCTGACCGTGACCTGGAAAGTCAGTGATGGCATTTACCAGCATGTGGATGTGCGGGAGGAGGGCAAGGAAAATGCCTTCAGCCTAGGAGCCACTTTATGGATCAACAGTGAGGTGAGCCATGCCTGAACAAGTTCTTTCTGGTTGCTTTCACCTGATAGTAACTTGAACACATCATACATATTTTTGATATGCAGCACAACAAAGCAAGGTAATTTATAGAATAAATTACTAGCTTTTCCCCCCCTATATTTCTTAATTTTAAAATCGCTTAGAGAGAATTATTGAGGAAGTGGAGAAAATGATGGAGTGCGTACATACACATGAGGTCTCTTATCTGTGTTCAGCAAGGAGACATCCGAAGTCCCCTTGTTCCTAAAAACCAGTGAAACATCACAGTTAGTGTTTAAAGAACTTTATTCTGGTAAGCCAGTGTCTGGGATTTAGTCAAACCAGTTGATAAATTGAAGGGATTTTGCAGTAGAATGAGGTGGAAGTCAGCCCCTGCTGAGCAGAACTGCTGCCATGTCCCTTCAGGGTGGTTTATAAAGGAGTCTCAGATCTGGATAGGACACGTGAGGTCTTAATGGTCTTCCTATAGGAATTTGAAGACTTGGATGAGATTGTTGCCCGCTATGTCCAGCCCATGGCTTCCTTTGCTCGAGACCTTCTGAACCACAAGTATTACCAGGACTGTAGTGGTGGGGACCGGAAGGTAAGTCTGAGACCCTTCCAGGCTCTTAAGGGTGGACACTTCCTCTGAGTGTAGGGGTCTCAGTGGTGAAGGAAGTATATGTGCATATGTACCAGTCATTGTATACCAAGCATGCTCTACCATCCCAACCTGTCCCCCTCATTCTACCCCCAGAAGTTAGAGGAGCTGCTCATCAAAACTAAGAAGGAGAAGCCCACCTTCATCCCTTACTTCATCTGTGCCTGCAAGGAACTTCCCGGCAAGTTCCTTCTGGGATACCAGCCCCGGGGTAAACCCAGGTGAGCACTGGTGCTGAGAAGCTGCTGCCTTTGGGGTCTACACATAGGCTAGAAGAGAGCCACACCTTCCTTCGTCCTCTTATCTATTGAGAAGTGGCGGGAGGTAGGGAAAGGGGCTCATGATGCACATCTATCCAAGCGGTGACTCTGCACAGAATCATGTGCATCATGAGAATTTTGTGGTGGTTTGGTTTTGGTTTTGTTGCTGATTCTTTTCTTTCTCCCTCCTTCCCTCCCTTTCTTCCTTCCTATGTAAGCTGATTGTGATATAAATGACAGTGTTGTCTACATGCCTGGTAGAGATGGAAAGCAAAGAGTCACCTAAGAAAGTCACCCTCATCCACACTAGAAAAGGAATTCCCTTTGCTACCACTCCCCAGGCACTACAGTGATTAGGAAGGCTCCCTCATTCATTTTTCCAGAACTTTCAGCACATGGTAGCTTACTGATGCCACATTGTGTATCTACTGAGTGTGGGTGAGGTGGATGTGTCTCCTACTCTGGTCCTTCCGTGTATGACTGGCAGGCTGCTTTGTCTGAGGCATTCCTTCTGCACCTCTCTAGGTCACCCTGTCCAGTTTCCTTAGGGTGATCTGCTTAGGTCTGTTAAACACTCTAGTGATTATACCTGCCTTCTCTGCCCTGGCACCAGCCATCCTACCCTTGCCGAGGACATTTATGCTTTAGCGCTGTAGTGGTCACATGTGATACATAGCTTAGGCCATTTAGTTGGGCTCTGGAGCCTTGTGGCACCTGGAATATCATGCTCTTTTTTGAAATACCTAGAGTGGCAGCCAGGACACTGTGAGACTATAAACATCTCGTGAAGACCACGTAAGAAAGTTGAGGACATGAAAGATTCAACACGGTAGCTTCTCATAGAAGGGAGCAGAGACTCCTTGACTTCTGTCTGTGTGTGGAGATTTAGAAAGTAGTTTTTGACTGAGTCTAAGTGAGGCCTTCAGCATGGTTAGCATTGTCTCAGTTGTTTGTGGCTCCTGAGTGAGCGTAGCACTACATTTAGCTATGATGGCTGCCTTGTATACTCGCTCCGTTGTTCCTTGGACTGTCCTTTAGGCCTAAGGGCTGTTGTGCTTGGTACATGGGCAGTAAAATACAGAACTTAGAACTAAAATCTTAGAACTAGAACCAGGTATGAAACTAAGTAAGGCCCTTCCTCTTAGCCACTTCGCCACTCCACAAATAGTGAGTGAGGACAGACTGACTGCCTTTCAAGTGCTAAATAATTTGCCTTTTTTTTTTTTTTTTTGAGATGGGGTTTCTTTGTGTAACAGCCCTGGCTGTCCTAGCTCTGTAGACCAGGCTGGCCTCGAACTCACAGAGACCCATCAGGCTCTGCCTCCTGAGTGCTGTGCTTAAAGGCGAGCGCCACCACTGCCCAAGGAGGCCTCTTCCAACTTGATATTCTGTCCCCTTGATCTCGCTCTACCTGTAGCCTGCTGTCTGCAGTGAAGACACCCCCTCTGGTGCATCCTCCAGCACAGCTTCCCTGACAGCCTGTACTCAGCATGCAAGGCCTGCCTCCTTAGCCTTAATTGTGCTTTGTCATGTGCAGCCTGTCCCTGTCATCTCTCCTCCCCCAGCACCCAGCTGATACTTATGTGGCCACTTTTTCACAGGTGGTCACAAGTGATGTCTTGCTCAGGGTTGTTATTGCTGTGATGAAACATCATGACCAAAGCAAGTTGGCAGGGGATGGGTTCATTTGGCATATACTTCCATATCACGTTCATCATGCAAAGAAGTCAGGACAGGGGGCTGGAGAGATGGCTCAGAGGTTAAGAGCACTGACTGCTCTTCCAGAGGTCCTGAGTTCAATTCCCAGCAACCACATGGTGGCTCACAGCCACCTGTAATGAGATCTGGTGCCCTCTTCTGGCATGCAAGCATACAGACAGACAGAACACTGTATACATAATAAATTAAAAAAAAAATCTTAAAAAAAAAAAAGAAGTCAGGACAGGAACTCACACAGGGCAGGAACCTGGAGGCAGGAGCTGAAGCAGAGAGCTGCTTACTGACTCACTTGGCCTGCTTTTTTTTTTCTTTTCTTTCCTTTTTTATTATTTTTTAATTTTTTTGGTTCTTCAAGACAGGGTTTCTCTGTATAGCCCTAGTTGTCATGGAACTTTCTTTGTAGACCAGGCTGGCCTCTAACTCCTAGAGATCCACTGCCTCTGCCTCCTAAATGCTGGGATTAAAGACATACACCCCCCACCGCCTGGCCCAGCCTGCTTTCTTATAGAGCCCAAGACCACCAGCCCAGGATGGGCCCCACCACAATGGACTAGACCTTCCCACATCAGTCACTAATTAAGAACATGTCCTACATGCTTGCCTATGGCCAGTCTTTGGAGGCATTTTCTCAATTGAGGCTCCCTCCCCTCTGATAACTGTAGCTTGTGTCGAGTTGACATAGCGCTAGCTAGATAAGCAGTATCTGATGCTTGTTTCCTTATAAAATCTCAGGATAGAATATGTAACGGTGACTCCTGAAGGATTCCGGTACCGGGGCCAGATCTTCCCAACTGTGAATGGGCTCTTCAGGTGGTTTAAGGATCACTATCAGGATCCTGTACCGGGTGAGTTCTACTGCACTCTGACTGTGGGCTGTGGTGAAAGGGACACAGTCCTGGCTCAGGGAAGTGAAGTCAGTTATCATCTTAGCTGCCTCACGCCTGCTCCAGCCTTTCTTCAGCACACGTTCTCCATCCTCTGGCTGTCCTAGAACTCATTTTGTAGGTGAGGCTAGCCTCAAACTCATTGAGATCCGCCTGCCTCTGCCTCCCTAAGGGCTAGGATTAAACCTCTTCTGACTCTTGAACTGGGAAGCCAGAATAGCTTTCTGGAGGAACGTAACTGACTGCATCTGTTCATTACAGGCATCACTCCCAGTAGCAGCAGCAGGACCCGGACCCCTGCTTCCATCAATGCTACCCCAGCCAACATCAATCTTGCAGGTGGGATGCTTGGGGCTGAGACTTGTAGGGCAGTGGGTAATTAGAGGGTTACACCCTGACACTGCTGTCTGTGTGTTACAGATCTGACACGGGCTGTGAACGCCTTGCCTCAGAACATGACTTCGCAGATGTTCAGTGCCATTGCTGCTGTCACAGGCCAGGGACAGAACCCGAATGCTACCCCAGCCCAGTGGGCATCCAGCCAGTATGGCTATGGTGGCAGCGGAGGAGGCAGCAGTGCCTACCATGTATGTGTTTTCGGGAGGATTCTTCCTGAGCTGTGTGGGGAGGAGAGGGGGCGATCATCTTTTACTTCCAGACTCAGGTGCTGTAGACACCTCTGGCTCTGTCCGCTACCAGGAGCTTCGTATGCTCGGGTCTAGGAACCATCTCTAACGGATGTTCCTTATCTGCAGAACGTTTGACAGGGAAGGGAATAAGAAAGGGCCTGGCCTTTGCACAGGTGGGCTATTTGGAACCCTCAAGCCACCTGAGGTGGTCAAGATTAGTGGGCAACTTTGTATGCTGGTGCTATCTCCTGACTTTTGTTTACTCTCCACCACACATCCTGCTTCCAGGTGGGTCACCTGAAAGCACTGTTCAGAGCCAACTTGCATGGCCTGTCAGAGATTGACAAGGAAGCTGAACAAGCCCACATCAAACCCCTATTTCTCTGTCCACCCCTTTTCAGGTGTTCCCAACGCCAGCCCAGCAGCCAGTGGCCACACCACTAATGACCCCCAGCTACTCCTACACAACTCCAAGCCAGCCCATTACCACCCCACAATACCACCAACTCCAGGCCAACACTACCCCACAGTCAACCCAGGCCCAGCCCCAGCCTTCCTCCAGCTCCCGACAACGGCAACAGCAGCCAAAGTAAGTACATGGCTAATGGCACTGCACAGGCAGGCTACTAGTAGGAACAGGTGGTGCCATGTGGGCTGAAGACTTAACATAAGCAGCTATTCTGTATCTTCTTGAAAGACAAGACCTATAAGATACTCCCATGGTACTAGGTAGTAGTGATGCATGACTTTAATCCCAGCACTTGGGAGGTAAAGGCAGGGGATCTCTGAGTTGGAGGCCAGCCTGGTCTACAAAGTGAGTTCCAGGACAACTAGGACTGTTACATAGAGAAACCCTGTCTCGGTGAGAGAGAAAAAAAAATGTTCCCATGGGCATTGGTTTCTGAGGGAAAAAATGGAAAAGCAACAGAAAGGCTGCTTCCTATAAGAGTCAAGTTCTTAAACTGGGCACACACCTTTAATCCCAGCACTAGGGAGACAGAAGCAGTCCTATCTCTGTGAGGTTGAAGCCAGTGTGGTCTATAAGAGCGAATTCCAGGAGAGTCAGGTTCCTTTCTGTGATCTCATCTGTGACTGATAGGAAGGTGTCCTTTCACACACCCAGAAGAATCCTAGTCTCTTCAGGCCCTTCCTTTCTGTTCCAGGTCCAACAGCCATGCAGCCATCGACTGGGGCAAAATGGCTGAGCAGTGGCTACAGGAGAAGGAGGCAGAACGACGGAAACAGAAACAGCGGCTGACCCCTCGACCCTCTCCCAGCCCCATGATTGAAAGCACCCCCATGTCCATTGCTGGCGATGCGACCCCACTCCTGGACGAGATGGATCGGTAGGGGGCCTGTTCTTCAGACTGTGGTTACCTCTGAGGCTTCAAGAGACCTGGCCACCCACAGCCTCACTCCCTGCCCCTCTTTTTTTGTGGCATGAAATGACATTCTCTTTAATGGTCAGCCGGGATGGGTGGCTGCATGGATAGTCTTGTGAGCTGGTATGCACCATGGAGCAGTTCTCCCACTCCAGACCTGTGCCAACCACCTGTCCTGGGACTAGGCTAGGAGAGAGGAGTGGAGCAGGAGGAGGCGGGTGAAAATGGAGCAGCCGTCGTCTCCCTGGAAGCCATTTTTGAGGTCTGCCCTCACCTGATACAGGCTATATCAGGCTCAACTTGTACATGTGGGGAAACCAATGCTATTTATTCAGTTTGAGGCAGGAGGGAGAGGAGGGAAAATGTTTTCAGTCTTGATGTCAATACTTTGGTGGCATCAAAGTAGGACTGTGGGGGACATGTGGAGCAGTGTTGACCTGCCAGCCCCTGCCTACCTACCCTCATCTACCTATTGCCACCTGCTTCTCACCTGTCATTGAATAAACAGTGTTTCTACAGAGCACTTGCCGAGGCCTCACTCCAGCTCCTTGCTCTGAAGGGTTGCTTCATATCAGTTTGAAACACCAAAAACTTCCTCTCACAATCCATCAGAGAGACCAGGATTCAGATTGTGTGTGGTCACCCCCCCTGCTGAGCCCCATGATCCTGTGTGCTTCTTACATCTTTTCTTAGCTGTGTTGAGGTGATGTCTCTAGCCCAGGCTGGCCTTGGAGTTACAGCAATCCTGCTTCTGCCTCCTGAATGCTGGAGTTGCGGGAATGACACGCATGTGTGCTTATGACTTTTTGGGTTTCAGTTTTTGGTTGTTCTTGGGTTTTGGTCTTTTGAGATAGGGTTTCTCTGTTGTAGCCCTGACTGTCGTAGATCTCAGTCTGTAGACTTCAAATTCAGATCCACCTGCCTCTGCCTTTTGAGTGCTGGGATTAAAGGTGTGAACCACAACCCCCAGCTTACTTTTAATTGTGTATGTGCATGTGTGGGTGTGTGCACAGAAGACCAAAAGAGGGTTATGGATCCCTTGAAACTGGAGTGGTAGAGCTATGTATGAGTCACCGTGCATGAGCCTTGAGAACTCGGGTATTTTTCAAGAGCAGGGTCATCTGCTGGCCTGTCTCTCCTGTCTATGAAAAGGAGATGGTGACACGCTCAGGGCTGAATGAAATGTTGAACCAGGGCCTGGGCCTGGCGGTTTTTAGCCACCAAACTGCAGTGATGTTCTCATCTCTCACACAGAGTAGAAAAGTAAACCTGAGCCCCTGGGCACCCCCCCCCTTCATTTCTCAGCTGTGCCTTGGTCTCTGACAGCCAGAGAAGGCAGTTCCTGGCCCAGAGTGGGCTCCCTCACCTGATCACCCTCAGACACTCAGGCCATGGGAGAGGGGCAATTTCCCAGCCCCTTTCCCTTCCTGGCTCAGTATCAGCCAGCACCCTGGCTCTGGTTCCTTCCGCCCGCAGCCTTCTTTATTCTGTGTGTTTGAGGCTTCATCTCGCAGTGATTCAGTGTGGGAGAGTAAAGCCTCCCTCCTTTGTCCCTGCTTGAGTCGCCACTGCTGCCTGCATTGAACTCATACCCGCTTTTCTTCACCCTTTGATTGTGTTGGTGGGAAAGGGCTGGCTTTCTCCTGGAACTCTCTACTTTCTTCAGCTTAGCAGGTCTGCTGCAAGGGACTACACCAGCTGGGAAGATCCTGCCCTCTGTGGTGCTACAGCCATTCCCTTGGGCCACTTGAGGAGGGAAAGGCAGGCCAAGTGAGCGGCAGGTTCAGTTTATTGAAGGTGGTGCTGCATAGTGCTGCCCACCACAGAAGGAGTTTCACAAACAGCACTGGTCTCCCACATCCACTCCCTCCCTAGACAGATTCTGCACCTGCTCCTAGGAGGCTTCTCTCTCCCTCCTACCTAACTTCCCATAGACATAGACTTCCTCCTTGAACGTAGGATTGTCCCTTGAGTATCCCCCTTACCTCTGGCCCCTTGGCTCTAGTAGGCCCAGAGCCAGCCACCTCCCCCAAGAAGAGGCCCTGTTGGAGGGAGAGAGAATAGCAGTAGGGGTCAGTTACAGGCTTGATTTATTCACTCTGGTTGCCCTGGCCTCAACTGAGATTGGGGTTGGACACTGGGGGAGATTTTCTCTTGCTCATCTTCCTGTTTTGTAAGGTCTTTGTCCCATTCTTTTTGGTTTGGGCGGTGCTCTTCTCTCTTTTCTTGGGCGATGGTGATTCCACAATATCTTCATTGGAACGCCCCTCTTTATTCCGTTCATAGCTGTCCTCACTCTCCAGCTCTTCTCGGCTTTCTGGGCTGGACTCTGATGTCCTGACTAGTTCTCTTGGGCTTAGAGATCTGCTCAAGTCTGGAGGGGAAGACGCTGATTTCACTGGGCTTTTCTTCTTAGTTAACTTGCCCTTCCTGACTTTTTTCTTCAGTTTAGCCTTTTCATCCACTATCTCATCCTCCTTGTCTTTCTCTTTCTCCTTTTTCTTCTTCATCTTCTTGATGGCCTTGCCCTCCTGACTCTTGTCTGTGGGGCTCTCAGAACGCCAGATGGTGATGGGCACTGCTGAGTCGGAAGCCCTGGTGACTGACCTGATGTCTGGGTCAGTAGGTATGTCAGTGGGACACAACTGAGTTGGGATGGGAGATGGGGCCTCTTCCTCCTCCTCATCTTCCTCCTCATTTAGGTCATCTGTCCTACATGCATGATGAGTGGGATGGGGGTGGTGGATTACTGTCACAGAGAGCGGTCTATAACTTTTGCACCTGGGGGGAAGAGACAGGAAGAAATTAATGGAGCTGAATCAGGCACCCTGGAGTCCTGTCCCCATCAGCCAGCTGGTACTCACCAGCTGTACCAGATCCGTTCTACATACTCTTCCTCTGGGATGAGTTCAAAGCAAGGAGTATGGATGATGTTGAAGCAGGTTGAGCCCCCATCTCTGGAGCAGGTCGGGACTACATCTCGGGAGCTGCTACCATTTGTCTTCTCTGAGCAGTCCTTCAGCCTGCCACACACCAGACTCTCAGCTTGGCTCCCATACCTCCACGACTCCCCAGGGGCCCAGAGGGACAGCCAGCTGCTTCTGGGCCTGGCCCAGGCTGCCAAGAGAGCTCCCCATTCATTGTTCTTAGAGCAGAGCAGGGCTTAAGAGCTGGGGCTAGGCTGGCAGCACCAGGCCAAGGCTGGAGGGAAACCTGAAGGGGATGGGTCCCCCATGAAGGGGCCCTCACCTAGATTGACAGTTGCAGTGGCTGACGATGTGCATGTGCTGCTTGTGATGGCCACAGTCCGAGAAGGGGTGGATGACGGGCCCAGCACCCTGCTGGTGTTTCCAGCAGCACCTGTCTGTGTCCTTGCAGTCACCTGAGGGAAGAGGGATCCTGGTCATTTTGAGAGGCAGCCAAATACACCTCATTCCCCCGCCACGTAATTCCCCAACAACAACTGCTATCATCAGAGGTGGTAACTTAACTCCACTTCTCTGCATTGCCCTGTCCTCTTACCCACTGCGTTGGGCTGTCTTGGACTCAGGGAAACATTGCCACACATGGGATAGAGAGGATCCCTGCCAGGCTTCCCTTGCTGTTCTGTATTGCCTTTCCCAGGCCCTCTACTGAATGCCCTCTCCAACTCCACAGTGCGGGTAGGGAATGGCCATGGCCTTGTCTGGCAGCCTCGGTCCAAATGGCACAGGGTGGTGGAGCACCCTGCGTGGGTGGCAGCGGGTCCTCTACAGCAAGCTCCTTACCTGCTCTGGCTCTTCTCTCTGCACCGTCTCCTCCACCTCCTCACCTCTCTTCCTTCTTTGCCTGCTCTTTCCTAGTCAAAACCATTGTCTTGGGCTGGAGGGTGCTCAGCGGGTAGCAGTGAAAGGAGAAAACTAGCTCCTGCAGGCTGTCCTCTGCCCTCCCCGTGCTACCACAGCCACACAAACACGGCTTTTTAAAAATTGCTTTAAGCTGTTGGGTGGTGGCACACACCTTTAATCTCAGCACTTGGGAGGCAGAGGCAGGTGGATCTCTGAGTTTGAGGACAACCTGGTCTACAGAGAAAATTCCAGTACAGTCAAGACTACTCAGAGAAATCCAACCCGGGTGGGGAGGCTGCTTTAAATATCCCAGAACCACAGAATGCTGAACAATTGGCCCCAACCTATGCCAGTCTACGAGACTGGGGAAGGTTCCCACTTCTTACTGAGCTACATGGGTTTTTCATGGGACTCCCAGTGTTCCATCTCTGACCCTGCTTAGGGCTTCAGGCACCCCCTGATTTCTTTCTGCACCCGTCTAAAAGGTAAACATGCCTCCTGCTCCACAGTCTTCCAGAGGAACAGCCCTGCAGGGGCTGAAGCGATGAGTTCCGCATCCAGGCTGGAAGGCTGTGGTTGGCTTCCCCCCAAGAGGCCATGGTGATTATGCCTTTATCCAGCTCCTGGGAGTGGCAGAGCTGGGCAGGACATCAGGCAGCATGAGAGAGAATACAGCCGTGTGGTCTGAGGCTTTCTGCTCTCCTCCTTCCCTTTCCCCCACAAGACTGTGAGGCTCCCAAGAGATTCCAGAATACCTCTCACCCACTTCTCGTGCCTTTTCTCCCCAGGGATCTGTACAGGGATGTGTGCAGCAGGACCTTGGACTATCGCCCCTGCTTTTTTTGGCACTTAAGTTGAGGCAAAGGGCAGCATAGAGGCATATGCTCTGAGCCTGGAGTCAGTCATGCCTGAGGCTCTGCTCTTTCACTTAATAGGGTAACCTAAGACAATTTGCTTTTCTGCGCCTCTCCTATCCACAAAATGGGACAGGGATAGCTATTATGCAGGGTTACAAGGATTCAGTTCATGTTTGTGACCACAAAGTATTTTTACCAAAGACAGGGGTGATGAGGACTCAAGGCAGGGCCTTCTCTGGCATTGCAGAAGACAAGGAAAGCATGAACAGCTGGGTTCTATACGATATGACTCCTGGGATCACACTCAGGTTATCAGCAAGCTCCTTTACTCATCGAGCCGTTTCACTGGACCCTGGGGCTCCTGAGTAATCCACTGAGAGCCCTTCCCCTTCCTCCAAGATGTTAGCTCTCTCAAATAGGGGTAATGTAGCCTCTGGGGGCCATAGGTCGCATGCACCCACCTTCAGAGGAACAGGAAGACACATCACTGCTGGACTCCACACTAGCCAGATGTCTTCTCTTCCAGCTGGGCAACCTGCTTATATCTGAGAGAGTACAAAATGGCAGCAGGTAACAACAGCCACCTCCCTATGTCATTCAGTCACTAAACATTTTCTTTTTTTAAAAAAATATTATGTATACAATATTCTGTCTGTGTGTATGCCTGCAGGCCAGAAGAAAGCACCAGACCTCATTACAGATGGTTGTGAGCTACCATGTGGTTGCTGGGAATTGAACTCAGGACCTTTGGAAGAGCAGGCAATGCTCTTAACCTTTGAGCCATCTCTCCTAAACATTTTCTAAGATGCTGGGATGCTGGGCCCGGATATATATCCTGGGGATGCAGGGACTTAAGAACCAAACCAGAGTTCTTCAGAGATTGAAGGGGAGGGGCCAGGAGAGGCAAAAAGGTTCATGGCAGCAGTGTGAAAATGGAAGGAGGGGGCCAGGTGATGGTGGTGCACGCCTTTTAATCCCAGCACTTGCAAGGCAGGTGGATCTCAGAGTTAAAGGCCAGCCTGATCTACAAGAGCTAGTTCCAGGCCAGGCTCCAAAAGCTACGGAGAAACCCTGTCTTGAAAAAAAAAAAAAGAAAAGAAAAAAGAAAATGGGAGAGGGGAGCTGGTGCGTGGTGACACACGCCTTTAATCCCAGCACTTGGGAAGCAGAGGCAGGCGAATCTCAAGAGTTCAAGGCCAGCCTGGTTTACAGAGCTAGTTCCAGGACAGGCCCCCAAAGCGACCTGTCTCAAAAAAAAGAAAAGAAAAAAAATTGGGGTAGAGGATAGGGTAGACCGAAAGGGTGAGGACTGTGAAACACTTAGGAACTTCAGTGAAACTGTAGTGATTAGGCAGGGAGGACAGGGCCAGACTTGTCCAAGGTGTGTAGAGCCTGGGCAAACCACATGTTTGTAGGGTTCCATAGGATAGACCCCATGGCCTCATGCATACTCAGCAAGTGTTCTGCCACTGAACTATGGGAATCAGAGAAGCATGGAGCCAGCTGTTGAGACATTGTCATCCCAGCACCTAAGAAGCAGAGTCAAATGTTCAAGGTTATCTTCCTCTAAAGCTAGCCTGGTCTACTTATCAAGTTCTAAGCAAGATAGGGCTACACTGTGAGACCCTGTCTCAAAAAATAAAAAAAAAAATCATTAAGTGCTAAACACTTCGTGAAAATTTCTACAGCATTGCTGTTCCCCTCTGCAGATAAAGTCGCTTCCTGTGGCTGCCTCTGTTGGCAGCTGCAGCCTGGGAAAGAGGTGCCCAGTGTCCTATTGCTCCAAGCCTCCCTCTTTACTGTTTTCCTCCATAACAGGCTACAAACACTTTCTTTTCTTGATGTTTTATTTTTTTTTAAAAGCTTATTTATTATGTATACAGTGTTCTGCCTGCAGGCCAGAAGAGGGCGCCAGATCTCATTACAGATGGCTGTGAGCCACCATGTGGTTGCTGGGAATTGAACTCAGGACCTCTGGAAGAGCAGCCAGTGCTCTTAACCACTGAGCCATCTCTCCAGCCCCTTGATGTTTATTTTTATGTGCATGGTTGTTGGGCCTGGGCGAGTGTCTGTGCATAACATGTATATAGTATCTGTGGAGGCCAGAAGGAGGCCTAAGAACTAGAGTTATAGCCTGGAGCTGGTGGGCCTTAAATGTTCAAGGCCGGCCTGGTCCACAGAGCTGGACAGCTAGTTCCAGGAGAGCTGGGCCTGTTACACAGAGAAACCCTTTATTGTTCTAGAGAGCTGCGAGCAGTCATGTGGTCACTCCTGCGGTCTCACCCACTAGGCCCCCTCTCCAGACCCACTCTGAACATTTTCAAATGGAACACTCCAGCCCTTTTCCTAACATGCATTTCCTCCCTTTCCTTTTCAAGTCATTCATTCACTAACAATCAGCAAGCAACTCCACTAGGCCGTAATTAAGCGGGTTATAGCCCCACCTCCAATGAACTCAAATTCACCTTCCTTCTCAGCCGACCTGTCCTGTCCGTTTATCAGCATAGCCTTGAGCAAGGCTGCTGGCAACATCTCAGTCCAAGCCCCAGCCTTTTCCTCTGAACTGTTAACCATTTATTCCCTCGCAAACTCTTCCTTGGACTTCCATGAAAGCCCTCATCTTCGTTTCAAGACAGGGTTTCTCTGTGTAGCCCTGGCTGTCCTGGAACTCACTCTGTAGATCAGGCTGGCCTCAAACTCGCAGAGATCCGCCTGCCTCTGCCTCCCTAGTGCTGGGATTAAAGGTGTGCGCCACCACTGCCCGGCTTCTTTTTATTATATTCCACTGATGGGTGTGTATATTCTGAGCAAGCGCTGTGTGATTTTGTTACTATGGCTTGTGGCCTTGCTTGAAATCAGACATGGTGAGCCCTCCAGCATTGTCCTCAGCGTTGCTTTAGCTGCTAGTGGTTTTGTACTTCCATATGGCTTTTATTTTATATTCCATTTCTGTGAAGAATGGCATTGAAATTTTAATTTGGATAACACTGAATATGTAGACCGCTTTTGGTAAAATTTGCCATTTTCATAGTATTAATTCTTCCATAAAAAAACAGGAGGTCTGGTCGGGAGAAATGGCTCAGTGGTTAAGAGCTTTGCCTGCTCTTCCAAAGGTCCTGAGTTCAATTCCCAGCAACCACATGGTGGCTCACAACCATCTGTAATGAGATCTGGTGCCCTCTTCTGGCCTGCAGGGATACATGCAGGCAGAACACTAAATACATAATAAATAAATCTTTTTAAAAAAAAAATAGGAGGTCTTTCATCCTTTTGTGTCTTTTTTTCTTTATTCAGTGTTTTATTTTTTTGTTTTGTTTGTTTTGTTTTTTGTTGTTGTTGTTTTTTGAGACAGGATTTCTCTGTGGCTTTGAAGCCTATCCTGGAACTCTCGCTCTGTCGACCAGGCTGGGCTCGAACTCACAGAGATCCGCCTGCCTCTGCCTCCCAAGTGCTGGGATTAAAGGTGTGCGCCACCACCGCCCGGCTATTCAGTGTTTTAAAGTTTCAGCTGTTGAGATCTTTATGTCCTGGATCAGGCTTGTTCCAAGGATTTCTTGTTGCTATTTCAGGTCATTGTGAGGGAGGCTATTTCCTTATTTTCCCCACAGTTATTTGTGAGTCTGCGTGTGTGGGCATGCCACAGTGTGCATGTGGAGGGCAGAAGACAACCTGTAGGCGTCTGTTCTCTCTTTCTACCCTGTTGGTTCTGGGGATCAAACTCCAGCCATCAGGTTTGGTGGCAAGAGCCTTTTCCTGCTGAGTGTCTCACTACTGGCTACTAACTTTTGTAATCTAATTTTGTAAACAGCCACTTTGTTGAAAGAAAGCATCAGCTCTACTCCAGTTTTCTGGTGGGGTCCTTGTCTCTTATGTATAGGGTTATCTCCAAATAATGATACCTATTTATGTCCCTTTAATTTCCTTCCTTTGTCTTATTGCTCTAGCTAAAACTGCACTGCAAGCATTATTAAGAGTGGACTTGCCGGATAATGGTGGCACACGCCTTTAATCCCAGCACTTGGGATGCAGAGGCAGGTAGATCTCTGTGAGGTCAAGGCCAGCCTGGTCTACAGAGTGAATTCCAGGACAACTAAGAATACACAGAAAAACCTTGTCTCAAAAAACAACAAGGGGCTGGAGAGATGGCTCAGAGGTTAAGAGCATTGCCTGCTCTTCCAAAGGTTCTGAGTTCAGTTCCCAGCAACCACATGGTGGCTCACAACCATCTGTAATGAGGTCTGGTACTCTCTTCTGGCCTGCAGGCATCACACAGACAGAATATTGTATACATAATAAATAAATATTTTAAAAACAACAACAAAAAGAAATTGCGACACCCCCCCCAGCACGCCAATCATCTTCCTGCCCCCTATGTGTTTCCTGTACTTAACCCTTTTCAGAAAGCACCAGACATTTCCGCTAGAAATCAAGGGATAACCCTTGCACTTCCATGCCATATCTGTCTACCCCTGCACCTTCCTGTGCCTTCGCTTAGACCCCCTATCATCTTTCTGTTTGTTTGTTGTTGAGGCAGAGTCTCACTGTGCAGGCCTGGCTGGCCTGACTTGCTTACCTCTGCCTCTTAAGTGCTGGGATTAAAGGCTTGAGCCACAAAACCAAGCTCAAACTCCACCATCTCTGACCTAGGATGCAGCCATAACTTCCCACCTGATTTCCCCAGTCTGGTCCCCACTGCCTGCCTTCAGTCCTCACCGTACAGCCAAGTCGAGTTTTATAGAATACCAACTGGCTTCTTCTCCTCTTCCTGCCATGTGCTGGAATCATAGGCATGGGCCACCAGGCCTGGCTTCCGTCCTTCCTTCACAATGAAGTGTGGACTTTTTATCATGCCAATAATACCCAGAATCCAGTTCTCTCCTCACAGATAGTTCCTCCCATCCCTCACTTTACCATTCTTTCTCCCTTGCCACTCTCCCGAGTGCTACCTGCTCAGCTCAGTGGGAAAATGTTGTTGCTCATGATGGCCCACATTTGTAATCGAGGAACTTGGTAGGCTGAGGCAGGAGGGCTAACCTGGGCTACACAGCAAGACCTTGTCTCAAACACCAATACTGTCCAAGTGGAATTAATTGTGTGTTTCATGTGCCCTCTGACCTGGTACCATAGTTCTAGGAAAGACATTCCTGTATTTACTCCTTAAAAATAATAACCGTATTTCATCTGCCTCTGTGTCCAGAAATAGCTCAGTCTTTGTTGGTTGACTGAGTGTGTGTATTCAGTCTCCTACTGGAATACATAAATTCACTGTTTGAGCCACAAAGAGGCACTAGAGAATCTGTCCCTGGTTCAACTTGGGTACTGTGTTTTATCTTTTTATACATTTATTTTTGGGATCACTATTTCACATAGTGGCAGGAGGAAGAGGGACAGAATAGAAGGAGTGGCATTTAGAAAGGCAGCTTAGACAACAGGCTGGCCTAGAATTCCCCACAGAGCCCAGACTGGCCTTGAATTTATGGTAGTTCTCCTTCCGTAACTGGAGTACTAGCATGGGCCTCCCTGCTCACTTTATTTATTTACTTACTTGGACTGGGGCTGTGTTGTGGAAAAAGTAGGGAAAGTCTCTGGGAATCAGACCAGGGTTTCACACAAGCTAAGCAAGCATCTTTATATACAACTCCACCCTCAGCTCTCCTGGGAGTTTTTCTGGGGGAGATGGTTTCCCAGGTTGTACACTTTCACAGTGCTAGACTTACACTGGGCTTTTAAAGTGTGACTTTTGGGGCTGGAAAGATGGCTCAGAGGTTGAGAGCACTGGCCGCTCTTCCAGAGGTCCTGAGTTCAATTCCCAGCAACCACATGATGGCTCACAACCATCTGTAATGAGATCTGGCACCCTCTTCTGACCTGCAGAGACACATGCAGGCAGAGCACTGTATACATAATAAATAAATAAATCTTTAAAGTGTGACTTTGAGTCTAAATTGTATAGTAAGGGACCCAGACCCAGAGAGGCAAAGTGACCTGCCCAGGATGAAAGGTAATGGACAGCAGATGCAGAAGTAAAGCTCAGGTCTTCTCGGTTTCCTAGCCTGGGTGCTTTTAGCCCTGTGTGCTTTGTTAGCTAAGGAAACACAGAAGCCAAGGGTCACCCCATGCCACAAGCTCCAGAACTGAGTCTTAAATCATCATCCCCTAAAACACTTGCGTTTAATCCCCAGCATTGCTAATTCCTCACTTTGATTTTTTATTAATCATGATCCACAGCCTCCCCTATTTATTTTGAATCCTAAAGTCATTCCAGTAAGGGCCTGTATCTAGGTCAGGATCAAACTGTTGGTTTTCCTTCCTCCTGTCACTACGAACAGGATTTGTGTGGGATTGAAGCTTGTTCATGTCCCACTAATACCCTTAGTAGATGCTGACAGCATCAGCTGTTTGGGAGGGAAAGAGGATTTAGGAAGGCAATCTGCCCCTTTGTCTACAGGAGAGGGGAGCAGTGACCAAGGCAGTACTCCAGATCTCCTGCAACAAAATGAGGATGGGTAATGGTTTGAAAGGAAGAGAAAATCTGTGGTCTCTTCCTTGGAACAGTTAGCAAGGGTCTAACTCAAACTCACTCATTTGTATGCTCATTTGTAGAGGTCCTCCTTTTCCTGCGAAGCCCCTCCCCTCCTTTGAGGCCCAGAGAATGGGCACCAGAGCAGCCAAAAGGAGAGAGTGGGAAGAGGGATGAAACAAGAAACCAAAGAGGAGGCTGCAAGAGAGGAGCAGTGAGTCTTCCGGGAAATGTCTCCTAGGCTCAGGGACCCATCTTGGAGGTGATTATGATGTCACTTGTGGAATCCTCGGACTCTTTTCCTGCCCTCAAGGTCAATGGAACCGATCGCCCAGCCCCGGCTGGATGAGTGGGTTCTTGCCAGAGCCTCCCGCCTCTAGCGCAGCAGGCTAGGTCAGCGGCGGGCAACCTGATGCTCAACAGTTAAGCTTTGACTCGGGAGCGTTTGCTCCAAGTCAAGGCAGAAGATCTTCCAGAGCCCCGCCCAGCCCCGCCCCCAGCCTTCCGCCCCGCCCCTTTACCGGTGCTCTCGCTCTCGTCCCAAATGTCAGTTTTGCAGTCAGTCTTTTCCTCAGTCCATCTTTTAATCGTTAGTGTCGTCCTGACCCACATCGCTGTCAGCCCAGTTCTTCCACTGGACTCTACCTCGCAGAGTTCAACGTTGAACCTCAGCTTGGTGGAGCCCTCGGCCCAGCAGTAAGCTCCAGTCCAGCCCCTAGCTCCGCCTCATGCTTGCCCAGCTCCCAGCCCGCCTCCCCCCCTCCCTGTCTTCCAGCCCGGGTCTAAGCGTCAGTCGTGTTCTACATCCGGGATCTCCAGCTCCTTCGTCACGCCCTTAACGCCAATACCTGCTTTTGCCTTACAGACCGAGCACTCAATCCCATGCCTAGCTCCTTGCTGGTCCCTGCTTCTGGAAAAACCCTACCGAAACCCCGCCCCCCCCAGCAGGTACGCCCCGCCCATTCCAATCTCAAGAGCCTTTGCACTTGTGGACCTGCCCCGCCTTGAATTTTGCAGGAAAATGGATGGAGCTAGAAAATATTATCTTGAATAAGGTAACCCAGACACAGAAAGACAATCATCACATGTACTCACTCATAGGTGGTTTTTAAACATAAAGCAAAGAAAACCAGCCTACAAACCACAATCCCAGAGAACTTAGACAACAATGCAGATACTAAGAGAGACTCACATAGATATAATCTACATGGGAAGTAGAAAGTATAAAAAGACAAGATCTCCTGAGTAAATTGGGAGCATGGGGACCTTCGGGGAGGGTTAAAGGGGGGGAGGGGAGAGGCAGGGAGGGAGCAGAGAAAAATGTAGAGCTCAATAAATATCATGGGGGAAAAAAAAGAAATCCAGCCCAGAAAATGCTAATAACAGATTTTAATGCATAAGGCACAGTATAAGGCTGGAATTGTTAAGCATCATCATACATAAAGGGCCCAGTAGGCTGAGCAAAAGCAGAAACACTGACCCCCATCAGGCACCCTGGAGAGCCCCAGAGGAATATGGGGGACATCCAGTCTTTGGCATGGTACCTGGGGGCAGGAAGTGACTAGCATGGTCCCAGTTACCCTCTGGGGGCACTGCCTTCAAGGGGCGGCTCTTTGGTCTGGAAAAAGTCAGTGCACACGTCCAGGGGTTGAGTTCAGAAGCAGTTGGGGTGGCATAGTCCCCCAGGAATGGGCAGTTTCTGGACAGTCCTCTCTTCAGAGACAACATGTGGCCTTTTTCTTGCTGGCAGTTAGGTAGAGGTTTTTGTCATCACTGTTGATGCCTGGAAAAGGGTGGAAAACACATGAAGCAGGCATTGGAGGTTCATTCACTCCCCTTGCTCTCTGCCTGCCACCTTCAACTGGGTAAACACTTACGAACAACATCCCCAATGCGCCGAGCCCCCGATTTCTCCAGCTCAGCCAGAACATTGGCCTCAAAGGTCAATGCTGCCACGCGGAAGAAGAATTCCCGGACATTCTCACCTGACATGGGGAGCAAAAACGGGTGCTTAGGGGAAACAAGATGGACCCAGCTGTAGAAGTAGGCATGAGAGGTGAGCAGGCAGGCACACACAGCAGGAGGCTGGGGACCCCAACTCACCAGTGAGGGAGGACACTGCCCAATACTCAGCCTTAATCTCTTGGGCCACCTTGAGGGCATCCTTCTCCATTAGGGAATATTGAGCAGGCGTCTGGGAGAATAAAATCAGCATCAGATGGGGGGTTGGGGTGGGTCCCCTCACCAAGCTGGGACGTTCTCCCACCGGCACACTCACACTCAGGTCCTTCTTGGAACCCACAAGGAAGAGAAGCACGTTGGAAGGGTCATTCTCCTTGAGTGCGTCAGTGAGCCACTGCCTGCCACAGATGGTGGACAGCTGTAAGGAATGAGGGAGCCTGACAGGCCCCATCCACCATCTTTCCCTTGTCCAGTTACCAGCCCTGTTTTTTCTTTTTCCTTTGCCTCCCCCACCTCCGTTATTCAGAGGATTGATCCCAGTTTCCTAGGCGTTGAGGCAAGCACCCTACCGCTCAGCTACAGACACAGCTCTTAGATACACCCTCTTTTTCTGATCATCTTTTCTAAGCCCTCGCTGGATTTCCCCATTGTGTGCTGGGCATCCTTACATACTTGGTATGTTCCAGGGATGCCACATCATTCAGGTTGAAGACAATGATGATGGCTGAAAGAGAGACAGAAACAGCTGCAGGCTGGCTGACTGATGGGACGCCTGCGGCTCACTTCCCTTACCCACTCCGTCTACTCAGAAGCTTGATGGCTTAGACTGCCTGCATCACAGGGCCGAACCCATACCTTGAGCTCCTCGGTAATAGGTGGAGGCGATGCATTTGAACCTCTCCTGCCCAGCAGTGTCCCAACTGGAAGAAAGGAGAGCAGAACTGAGCTAATAGGGTGTGCAGAACCGGGTGAAAGGCCAGCTGGAAGGGGTGGAAGGGACACTCACAGCTGGAGACTGAAGGGGACACCCAACACTTCAAATCGTTCCATCTCAAAATCCACTCCAATGGTGGCCTTGTAGTTTTTATCGAAAGTGTCTTTGCAGAACCTGGGGAGGCATCAAGTAGCCTGTAGCACTGCCCACCTTGTAGAGACTGATCCTACTGTGTCCTTGCCCAGCCAAGCTCCAGAATCCCATTACCTATTAATGAGACAGGTCTTCCCCACAGACAGGTCCCCCACAACGATGACCTTGGATATTTTAAATCTGCTGGACAGAAGAATAGATGGACAGAGAAAGTGAACATAACTTTTCACTCTAGGGGGTTCTAATACTCTGACTGGGTCTTAGTTGTACCTAAGCAGAAAGTTACATTACCATGGACAGCAGGCTTCCCTGGAAAGATGTGCTGGGGAGCATTGTTTAACATTAGGGACATTCAGTTCTCTCTTTCTCTGGGGTATGTGTGTTGGGGGGCTAGGAGGGGTCGTGATGGCCCAGAGTTTTACACACGTTAGACAAGTGCTCTTGCTCTTCCTCTGAGATGCACACAGCTCCAGCCTAGTGGCTGTATGGCTGAAGGCACCCGTGCTGGATGCCTTCTCCATAGGTTTGCAACAACCTCGTTCGGAGGAAAAGGGAGAACTTCAGAGCTGAGGCATAACCATGTAGCCTCAAAGAGGCCATTCGAATGCCTTCAAAGTTGAGTATTTTTTTAAGTTAGGGGTGTCCCTAACTCACCCCACGGTGCCTGTCCGGTGCTCCTGGCAGGCGCAAGTGACGCGGGGATGGAAGTCTTTGCGCACGTGCAAAGCGGCCTCCTTCCTCAGGCACTGAGAGGGACATTGTGAGAATGGGGCTTTTGTCCCACAGCCAAGCAGCCAGGGGTGGGGGGTGGGGTGGGAAGCGGACCACCCAGAAACAGCGGGCATAGCAGGGCGACGGGGCAGGGCCCAATCCAACTGCTCGGGTGCCACCTCTCCCCGCCCACACTCCTCTACAGCCAGAGGCCCGACGTGGCCCTGGTGCCTACCTGGGGCAGCTCCGCCAGGACGCGGTCCCTCCGCACGGGTGCCAGAATGTTCATCTTGTCTGCGGCCTTGGGGGGCTCCCCGGGAAGGCGCGGAAGCCTGATCCGCCCTGGTCCGTGGGGACCCTACGATCACCCGCGGCCGCGGGGTACCGACAATCACCCGGGGCCACGGGTAGCCTGCTGGAGCCCTCGGCCTCGGAGACGCTACGACCACCGCGGGCCAAGGGGATGAGACGATCACCCCGGGTCTGGGAGAGCCCACAATCACCCGAGTCCGGGGCGTTCCGAAGACCACTCTGGGGCGGGGAGACCCCTCAGGCACTAGCTGTGGGCGGGGAGTCGTGTCCTGGGGAGCCCGGACCCTCGCGGACCCTACAATGACACGGGGTCTAATAGCTCCTACGATAACCCGGGGCCGCGGAGACCCGACGACAACTCGGGGCTGGGATGGCTCTACCATAACAGAGCGGCCTGGGGGCGCGCGGCCGCCCCGCCACCCCGAGTCAGTGCGCGCAGGGGCGGCGCTGCCGACGCCCGCCAACGGTGGGAGGAGGGGGCGAGGGCCCTGGACCCGCGGCGAGGCCTGCTGTCCCACTCGGTTCCCACTTCGCGAACGATGTAACACGATCCCCGGAAATTCCTGGAGAAGGGCCGCCCCCTGCCCCGCACCCAGGCGCTCCGGGGCTTGCAACCGCCCTAGTGGCGGCCCTCGCCAACCCCCTCCTCTCTCCTGCGCGCTGCCCGGGCTCTAGCTCGCAGGCCAAATTCCTTACCCCACACCAGGACTGCCTCCACCCAGGCTGGAGCCTGTTCAGACTGGGATCCCCTAAGCCTCTCTCCCCTTCATCTCCCTGTTGGGGCTGCATCTTCCTTGGGACCCCTTACCCAACGGAACTGGTGATGGGGAACCGGTGAATGTAGCGCAGCATCTGGCAAGACCCAGAGCCGCCGAGGGGAAAAGGGGGAGAGAAGGGGCCCAAGGAGAGGCGGTGCTTACCCTCCACGACTCTAGGCCTGGAACATGACTCATAGAGTCTGCCCCTGCTTGCCCTTCTGCCCTGAGAGGTGGGACCAAGGGCCTTCAGGGGCTGCCAAGATCGGGACGAAATGTCCATCAAGGACCAGACATCTCAGATCTGTTGTCTTTCCGTCGAGCCTCCTACCGTAGAGGATGAAGAAATGTTAGGTAGACTGTAGAATTTCGTCTTCTAGAATAGTCACCATTCTGGGATTCCAGGACTCCCTTTCTAATACGGGTGTTCACCTTTTTCTCCCCAGATTTGAACTGTCACTGTCAAAACAAGAACAACTTTTACTTTTTACACACACACAAACACACACACACACACAGAGGAAACTGTTATGTCTGGTGATAAATTTAAAGATGCGAAGATGGCCGGGCGGTGGTGGCGCACGCCTTTAATCCCAGCACTTGGGAGGCAGAGGCAGGAGGATCTCTGTGAGTTCGAGGCCAGCCTGGTCTACAAGAGCTAGTTCCAGGACAGGCTCCAAAGCCACAAAGAAACCCTGTCTCGAAGAAAAAACAAAAAAGATGCGAAGATGAATGGAATACAATCCTAGAAAGGAATGACTCGTTCCGAGTTGAGGACCAGGAAATTATTCACAGAAAAAAATAGGTTATCCTAGAGTGATGGTTCTCAACCTGTGGGTCACCTGAGATCATAGGAAAACACGAATATTTACATTACTAACTATAACTAGCAAAATTACATTTATGAAGTAGCATCGAAATAATTTTATGGTTGGGGGTCACCACAACATGAGGGTCGCAGCCTTCGGAAAGCTGAGAATCACTGTCCTAGAGAAATCACACGCTGTTTCAGCTGCGGCTAGAACTACTTTGGGAATATGCTGAAATCTAGTAAGGTGGCTCACACCTGCAATTCCAACACTCATTAGACTGGGTTCTGGGTTACAGAGTAAGATTTTTTATTAAAAAAAAAATAAAAAAGAAAGAAAGAAAAAGAAAGGAAGAAAGAAAGAAAAGGCACAGGCCTTTAATCTCAGCACTCAGGAGGCAGAGGTAGACATATTTCTGTGAGTTCCATGACAGGCTCTAAAGCTACACAGAAAAACCCTGTCTCAGGGGGGTGGGGGTGGGGGTGGGGGGTGGAGGGACGTGTTGGGTGTGGTGGCCTCACACTTGGAAGCAGAGGCAGGCAGATTTTTGTGCTTTTGAGGCCAGCCTGATTTACATTGCGAATTCCAGGCAGTCCAGCACTGGGTAGTGAAATCCTATCTCAAAAAATGGAAGAGAAGGCCAGGTGTGGTGGCACGCACTTTTAATCCCAGCACTGGAAGGCAGTGGCAGGTGGAGTTCTGTGAGTTCGAGGTCATCCTGATCTATGAAAAATAAAAGATTAAGAATTAAGAACACTGGTGGCTCTTGCAGAGCGGGGGAGCAGGGCTTCTGTTCCCAGCACTTACACGGCAGCTCACATCATAGTAACACCAGTTCCAGGGGTTTGTACACTCTGCTGGGCTCCTCTGGCACCAGGAACAGATGTGCACAGACATGCATGCAGGCAAACATTCATACACATAAAATAAAATCGCTGTAAATAGTAAGGGGTGTTGGAAGATTCAGCAGTTAGTGGTGCGTGCTGTTCTTTGGGGATTTTTGTTTGTTTTTGTTTTTTGTTTGTTGTTTTTTGAAGACAGGGTTTCTCTGTGTAACAGCTCTAGCTGCTCTGGAACTCTCGCTCTGTGTACCAGGCTGGCCTTGAACTCATAGAGATCCACTTGCCTCTGTCTCCCGAGTCCTGGGGTTAAAGGCGTGTGCCGCCACCACCCGGCCTATTTTTGTTTTTTCTTTTCTTTTTTTTTTTTTTTAAAATAATTTATTTATTATGTATACAACATTTCTTCCATGTATGCTTGCATGCCAGAAGAGGGCACCAGATCTCATTACAGATGGCTGTGAGCCACCATGTGGTTGCTGGGAATTGAACTCAGGACCTCTGGAAGAGCAGTCAGTGTTCTTAACCTCTGAGCCATCTCTCCAGCCCCTATTTTTGTTTTTTCTAGATAAGGTTTCTCTGTGTAGTCCTGACTGTCCTAGAACTCACAGAGATCCACCTGCTTCTGCCTTCCAGTGCTGGATTAAAGGCCTGCACCACCCAGCATAAATAAGTGCCACCACTGCCCGCAAATAAAATCTTTAAAAATTACACAAAAAAATTTGGATAAGTGTGGGGGGGCTGTTTTGTAGCTCTTCTAGAACTCTTTTCCACTCATGCTCCATTTTTTAATCGGCCACTAATTCACTGTGGTGATAACTAAACCATATCTATCTCTAGAACCTCAATTTCACACAGATGTCATATGGAGAAGTTAGAGAAATCCTGGCTTAGCACCGTCCAGCTTTGCTTCTCGGCCACATTGCATTCTATTTGTATTGTTTATACTTGTGACAGCCTCACTACGTGTAGTGCTGGCTGGCCTGGAACTTACTATGTAGCACAGGCTAGCCTTGACTTTGTGTCGATCTTTTGTCTCAAGAGTGCTGGGATTACAGGGGTGGCCTACGAAGGGCTTCAATCTATCTGTATCTATCATCTATTTATTTATAATTTTTAACAGTTTATTTAACTTTATCTTATGTGCGTTGGTGTGAAGGTGTCAGATGCCCTGGAACTGGAGTTACATACAACTGCGAACTGCCATGTGGGTGCTGAGAATTGAACCCGGGTCTTCTGGAAGAATAACCAGTGCTCGTAACGACTGAGCCAGCCATCTCTCCAGCCCCTATTTCTTTATTACTTTTGATATAGGGTCTCACTATATATATATCTGGCTGGCTTGCAAATTGCTGTGTAGAGCAAGCTGACCTTGAACTCACAGAGCTCTGCCTGCCTCTCCTCCGGGTGCTGCAATTAAAGTGTGTGCCACCACAGCAAGCTACAGATTAGATTTAAATGCTTTTTTTTTTCTTTCTTTCTTTTTTTTTTTCTTCTTTTGAGGCAGGGTCTCTCTCTATAGCTCTGAGTGTCCTGGGACTTGCTATGCAGACTAGGCTGGACTTGAAATACTGTAACTAAAGACATGTACAATCCACATCAGTTTAAAAATTCTTTTTAGGGCTGGAGAGATGGAAGAGGGTAAGAGAACTGGCTGCTCTTTCAGAGGACCTGGGTTCAATTCCCAGCTCCCACATGGTAGCTCACAAGTGTCTGTAATTCCAGTTCCAGGGGACCTGACAGCCATGGCAAAACATCAATGCACATGACAAAATAAAATAAATGGGAAACACATACACACAATTCTTTTTAATACTGATTATGTGAGGGTCTATGGCCACAAAGTACCCACAGAGGTATGTATGCTGGGAATCCAACTCAAGTCCTCTGTAAAAGAAGTACATGATCCTAATTGCTGAGCGTCTTTCCAATCTCCCAAACTTCAATTCTTCAATGTTGGTAGTGTTACTGGCTTCTAAAATGGCAAACCCCTCCCTCAGTGCAGCAAATTGCTCAAGAAATGAAGTGGCAAGGAAACTACAATTCCCCAGAAAACAAAAACAAACAAAAAAACTTGTCTTCAGGAAAAAAAAACTACAACTCCCAAGAAGCCTTAAGGCCTTTCGAAAGGACTGGTAGCGCATGCTTGATTTCGCTCTCTAGGAAATTAAATGGAACTGCAATTCCCAGGAATCCCCATACTACTGATCACCCAATCAACGCTATGTATAAACTATCGCGAGACTCTGATGAGACTTCATCGTATAAGCTCATGGGAACGAGGATAGGCAACCCTTTTCGTCAAGATGGCGCCGAAAGCGAAGAAGGAAGGTCTGTAGCAGCATGGGGCAGGGGCGGTTTGGCCTGGGATATCCGCAGAGCGGATGCACGGGGAAGGTGGCCGCTGGGCTAATCCATGGGGGACTTGTTTTGGGGCTACTATCGTGATTAGGCCTACACTGCGGTGTATGAGAACCGCGTGGGCCAAGCCGCATGGCTGGTTCTAGTGAAGGAGTCGGAGAGGGCATCCAGCCGGCATCACTCGCCGCTGATCGCCAACCTACTTAAGATCCACAGGATGGCCGGGCGGTGGTGGTGCACGCCGTTAATCCCAGCACTCGGGAGGTAGAGGCAGGTGGATCTCTGAGTTCGAGGCCAGCCTGGTCTACAATAGCTAGTTCCAGGACAGGCCCCAAGCTACAGAGAAACCCTGTCGGGGGGGAAAAAAACCCCAGCAGGTTGGCGTTTCGTGTCTCCAAACCTGTAACAGATGCCCTCATCCCCCCCCCACTTAAAACGGGAAAAATGTACCAAGTTGACGTTACTCCGAGTTAATTATCTTCGCCTGCAGTATCGTGCATATGATGGATAAATTTTAAGTCTTCTGAGACCCATGATGTCTTCAAAGGAACCACTGATGTGCGTGTTGACAGGGCCTCCGGAAAGGATCAGTTTATGAATGCTGCAATCTAAGTTACATTTCCTTCCCTATCAGCTCCTGCCCCTCCCAAAGCCGAAGCTAAAGCGAAGGCCTTGAAAGCCAAGAAGGCAGTGCTGAAAGGCGTCCACAGCCACAAAAAGAAGAAGATCCGTACATCGCCCACCTTTCGGCGGCCCAAGACCCTGCGGCTACGAAGGCAGCCTAAATACCCCCGGAAGAGCGCGCCCAGGAGGAACAAGTCAGTACCACGTACCAACTAGTATGTTGTAGGGCACTAGGGTTGGTAATTTACTACCTACACAGTAGTTGGCCTTATAAAACACATAATTGTCCAATGTGCTGCTATGGTGGAGGCGTGAGATCTTTGTTAATTATTAACATGTCATCAATATTTGAATACTTCAAAGAGATGCTGCTTATCTTAGGGTTCCAAGTGTCATGGCATTTCTTGCTGGAAGGAACACGTGTGAGCGAGGGAGTGGATTGATTAATTTATCTGCATTGGGCAGTGATGCCCTCCTAATTAATCTTGTATAGAAGTAAACTTTCAATTAACACTTATAAAGTCTTTGCTGTTAGAAGGAAGTTTGGAGGAGTGGAAGAAATGTGTTTGCTGAAAAAGCCATGAGAGGGTTGTGTCTATGGGGGGTTCAGTAGTTTTGAGGCACCTCGTCTTCCTGTTAGGACCTAGAATTTTGTGTGAGACATGACCTGGCTTCAAAACAAAAGTTGGCCAGGTAGTAATGGTGCATACCTTTAATCCCAGAGGGAGGCGGGTCTCTGAGTTTGAGGCCATCCTGGGCTACAGGGATATAGCCAGGGCTGTATAGAGAAATCTGGCCTAAGGGACGACAACCTAAAAGTACTTGGATGAATAAAGCTTGGTTTCTCAGGAAACCAAGGAAAAAAGTCCGCAGAGCCAGGCAGTGGTGGCGCACGCCTTTGACCCCAGCACTCAGAGACAAGGCCATCCTGATCTACAAGAGCTAACAAGTTTCTCTATTTGTGCGTGAGGGTCTGGCCTCAATAGTAAAGTGCTAACGTAGAACTCGAATGGATATATGTGCATGAATTAAGCATGATTTCGTAGTTACTTCAAAGCGTGTGGGCCATTGAAGAGAACACACAAGTGGTGACTATTCCTGGGACGTTTGGCCCCTAGAGCTCAGGTGCATGTGATGACACTGTATAGCGACCAAAGTCTGATACAGATGATTGCTGCTTTATTGTCTGATGCACCTACTCTTTCCTAGACTTGGGCTCCAAAGTGTACCACCACTCTTGAATATCGGGTCCAGGGCAGTTTACTCCATTCTTTTCCTCCCATCCCTGTTAGGCTTGACCATTATGCCATCATCAAATTCCCCCTGACCACTGAGTCAGCCATGAAGAAGATAGAAGACAACAACACACTTGTGTTCATTGTAGACGTCAAGGCCAACAAGCACCAGATCAAACAGGCTGTGAAGAAACTCTACGACATTGATGTGGCCAAAGTCAACACCCTCATAAGGTGAGTGGGCCAGGCAGGAAGAGCTTACTTAACCATCCCCTGGTTTCTTGGTGACACTTCCCCCCTGTGTGCAAATGATGGAAAACTCAAATGTTTGGAAAAGAATGACAGCAGCAAAGGAACCACTGATGCAGCAGAGGGAGGAGGGGGAATGTGGAGGGCCGAGGGCTGTGAGAGCCTTCAACTCTGAGCTTCCTTCTCCACGCAGGCCCGACGGAGAGAAGAAGGCGTATGTTCGGTTGGCTCCTGACTATGATGCTCTGGATGTTGCCAACAAAGTAAGTGTCCTGCCCAGTCTGTTCTGCATCTACACTCAGTCTGCCTGTATACCCCACTTCCCATCCTAAACGATTACAGCTCCACAGTCAAAGCTCCTTTCTTGTTTGTTTTTCAGATTGGGATCATCTAAACTGAGTCCAGCTGGCTAATTCTAAATATACACGTTTTCACCATAAATAATGCTGCTTGTCTTTTTTTTTCGCTTTATGGTTGGGCTGCTGACATTGCTGTACTGTGGTATACACTAAGGTAACAGTGCTTATATGGAATGGGTGCTGGAAGTGTTTTCCCAGCTCTGAGCAAAAAATAAATTATTTTCTCGATTGGAACCATGATGCCACTGTTACAGCCTTCATGCTCAGGTACCAGAGGTATTTATTACTTCAGACAAGTGTTAGTTGTCCTGGGATATGTCTCCATCAGAGGTTCAGAGCACAAACTTAACAAGAGTTCCTTCCTTTATCCCTGGGAGAGGCTGTTGTGAAACCAATACCAGAGTTTGGAAGAGCAGAGGGGTTATTTTAGAGCCGCCAGCATCCATTTCAGGGTGGTGTGGGTTGACTGGCTTTTGGACAGTATCCTGTCCTTGCCCATCCTACCATGTCCAACCGGTTGGTCTGCTTCCCTCACCCCTTGCCCAAGAAGAGGACTTCAGAGAAGAGCTTTCATTAGTGTTTTCAATAGTGTGGGTGTAGGCTTAAGGTGGAGAAGCTGGCCCAGAATACACCCAGGCTTGAGGCAGAGTCCTAGTTTATGTTACAAAGCTGTTGGCTGTGCTTGCTGTCCCTGCCACATGTCCTGGGTTATCCTTTCTCACTCAGTCAAGAATTTGTCTTTGTGTTGACGCCTGGGAGCACGTTCAGGGCAGAAATCTGAGCGAAGGAGGCGGGAAAAGTAGATGAGGATCATCAAGTCCAGCATGAGCAGGATGACCAACAAAAATGTTCCCAGGGTCCTCTCGCCAGCATACTGCAGGAAGAACTTGGTGAGGTAGACTTGGGGGGCCAGGCGGAAGAGAAAGTACATGACCAGGTTGACATACTTGTTGATCCGGTAGAGGAGGAGATCCTGTGCATTATTTATCTTCATCATCATCCTCAATGTGAGGAAGATATTGCTGACCTCCACCAGGAGTGTTAAGACGCCGCCACCAACAAAGCTTTTCCAAAAGATGCCGGAGAAGAAGGCGCCCATCGCCTAGGGAGCGAGGGACAGAACAAGAACGCTGAACATTCCTAGTGTGTTTAGATAGGTGAGGCTCAGAAGGACTGCTGGGGTTAGTAGCTCAAGGGGTTGTGACCACGTTGTATCACCACTGGTTTCTTACTTACCATGACATGATGAACAAGGTATTCCCAAGAAGCTCTAGTCTGTTTACTAACCACAATGTCCACCGTGTCGTGGATGAAGTATCCTAGTGGAGGGGTAGGGAAAGAAGAACTGACTGAACACTATCTACTAGCGGCCTCCAGCCTCTTACTTTGTCTGCTTGGGCATAACCTACCTGCAGAGAAGCACACAAGCAAGTAGCCAGAAAGTGACCATGCCGTCTCAATCTCCACCAGCATTTCAGGGGTTTGCCATATGCTGGAACGGAGAAAAGGGATGTTCTCGCGGTTGCAGCCTCCCAGAGGACCCTCACCTCCCCCAACACTTGCCAGTCCCAGGGCACTCTGGGCGCCCACTATTGGCTGATTGGAGAGTGAGGAGGGGCTTGGCCGAAGCCCAGGTACCTCGGGTTTCCCACAGCCGTTTTCGGTTGGGTAGTTTTCCAAACAGGGAATCAGGTGAGATCCTTGGCGTCTCTCCACCCGTGAGTGATGGGAATAGCAACAGGGAGCACCCCGCATAACACCCCACGACCATCTCACTACCCCGGTTGTTCACTCACCACAGCAGTGCCCAGATCCCTGATACAATGGAGTGGGTGAAGGAGACGAGGAGGTTATGCCAACGCCAGGTGCGCAGGGGGTCGGTGCGCACGTGAGCGGGCAGGGGCAGGCGACAGAGCGCGCGCCGGAGTGCCCGGAAGGTCAGCGTGGCGCCGAGGAGCAGCGGCCAGGCGGGGTGCAACAGTAGGTGCATGCTGGCCCTCCCTGCCGTCTGTCTGTCCGCCCTTTAGGCCGACTCCTCCGGCAGTTCTGGGAACACTACTCCGTCTCTGGCCGGCGAGCCACGATCGCTTCTGCCCCGGGCCGCCAGACCCACAGTTTCACGGAGCCCTCAAGGCCCCTTCGCTCCTCCCCGCGCTCCCGGCAAGGCCTCTGCCCGCCCCTGCCGCCCGCGCCCCCGCCCCGCCCCGCCGCCTGCCCCCGCCCCTCGGGCGCCTCTGCCGCGAGGAGGGCGCGAGCCCCGTGTCCCCCGGGGCCCCGCCCGGATCCCGCCGTCTTCGAGCGCGAAGGGCTTGTCCCCGCCATCGTGGCCGAGGCCCCCCTCTCTGGCGCCTCCCGACAGCCGAAGGCATCTTCAGCTCCTTTAGTGCGTGCGTCCCCACTTTCTCTGCGGCCACCGGCTTCCACACCCTGGGCGGGGACCGCGAGAACGCTCCTCTCTCAACTCTTTTCAGGGCAGAACTGGGCGGGACCATCACACACCGGGGTCAGCTGAATCCTGCTCCTGGGGGATCGGGAGCGCCGCGTCGGACCACGGCTCCGCCCAGACTCGAGTCCTCTCCGGGACCTTGACCAACGTCTTTACCTGCTTCTCCCGCGCCCCTCACGAATGGTGCTTAGGAACTGTTGAGTCACCCATCATCACACTTCTCCGCCCCACCACACTCGGGCTCCTGGAGCCTAGCGGCTGTCACAGTCCTCCCTCAGACAGTCCCAACCCTCTTCTGGCTCCTTGGAGGCTGGGGCGGGGAAGGCTGCGGATTTGCCCAGACAGCTGGGGTGACCCTCTCTTCAGGGCAGTGGCCCGAAGCAGTTGCGGCTTCTGGCCACTAGGTGTCAGCCTGCGCTTACTGTGGTGCGGGGTCCAAGCCCGCCTCACCGTGAGAAGGCAGTTCTGCCGAGCGGGATAAGCAGACACAGAGGAAAAGAGAAGGGCCGGGGAAGTGAAGGGGTGTGCTTTAGGGAGGTGGAAGTAGAGGACGCGAGCAGAAAGTGGGGACTAGGAGAAGTGTTTTAAAATGGGGGAAAAAAACTAGAAAGCGGCGCTCGGACACCCAAGGACCAAAGCCTTTTGGGTGTTTGCTGTTTCTGATGGTTCCTGGGTTACACATTAACTCCCTTGGGGATCCAGGGTCACCGAAGGCCCAGTTGGTTACTAAGTGATGTGTTGTCTTGGGTGAGCAGTTTACCCATTCTTGTTCCCAAGTTCCCAGTTTGCTCACTGGAAAGCCTGTCCACCAGCCACTCCTGCCTGAGCCAGTGACTGCAGGTTCCCTCCGGTCTTTCCACGTAGGCTAGCTCAGGGCGGGGCGGGGACAAAAGATAAACATCCCTTCCCACGCCTTCCTCACCCATTCAGAAATAGGAACATTAACCCTTGGCTAACGACCACCTCCTGGTTTTAGAGTAGCGGCGTCATGAATAAGGATTAAATAAACCCGGTCCAAACCCTAGCAGTGATACTAACCAGCCCACTATTTCTGGACAGAAGCATAGGACCCACTTGGGCCCTACCCGCCCTCCACCCTGACACTTTCGGGTAGAGGTTTACTTCCACTCCCATCTCACCCCCAGGAGGTTCGAGATGAGCACCAAGGACTGGGTCCCCTTAGTGCAGCGTTTTGTGCGGGCTTCTGAAAAGCCGAGAGCGCGGTGCTCAATAGTTGTGACAACCTGGAGACCACGTCACGTACTCTCCAGGTGAATCAGTTTGCCCATCTGGGGTTTTCCCGGTCACTCCCTTGGCAAACACCAAACAACCCCTGCGTCCCGCCCGACACAGCACGCTCTCGGTGGTTTATCCTTTACAAGCCAGAAAGGAATCCTTTATCTTTCTGACGTAGAGCCACTCCTAGGCAGCGGGGACTTCTTCCTCGCTTCCCACTCCCATTAGACCTTTGGGGGACAGTCTTGTTGGCGCGCGCAACTTAAATGAGCGCTGCATCGCAACAGCCTAAGAAACAATGCCTAGTCACGCGTGGGTAAAGTGGCTGGTAGGACGCCGAGCACCAAGGGGCTCGCCAAGAAACCCGGAATGTCTATTCTCCGACCCCGCGCTGGGGGCCGGGCCCTTGGGGAAACGCGACACGCAGTCCAAGAAAAGGCGCGGGACTTAAGAGACAGCCCCGTTCGTCCGCTCCGCCCTGAAAAAGTCTTAAGGCTACCAGGCGGAGCTTCTGGATGGGCGGGGCCGCGCACGCGCCGCACGGGAATTCCAGAAGCGTATCTGAGACATGAGATGGAGAAGTACGAGCGGATTCGAGTGGTGGGAAGAGGTGCCTTCGGGTGAGCCAGGGCTGTGGGGAGGAAATGCTAAGGGAGAAAGAAATAAACCCCAATTCTGAACAAGAAATCCTGGCCCTGCTGGCCCCGCCCCGAAGCGGGAGCGCCACTTCAGAATGCCCCGCCCAGGGATCCTGCCCTTAGGTCTAGGCGGGAAGCCCCGCCCCGAGCGGGATCACGCCCACCAGACCAGTCAGTGCTCTTGGAAAATAGTTGTTCTCACCAATTGCTTGTATTTTTTTTTTTGTTTGTTTGTTAGTTTTCGAGACAGGGTTTCTCTGTAGCTTTGGAGCCTGTCCTGGAACTCGCTCTGTAGACCAGGCTAGCCTCGAACTCACAGAGATCCGCCTGTCTCTGCCTCTCAAGTGCTGGGATTAAAGGTGTGCGCCACCACCGCCCGGCTAATTGCTTGTTCTTTGCTGCAATTGATAGTGAGCATTAGCTACACAGGTCAGACTGTTCGGAGTATATATACAGTTATGACCAAAACAGGCTTGGTACTTCCCGTTACGAACTTAGCTCATAGGAAATTGATACAAATAAACAGGATATTCTTAAAGCAGTTAATAAAGTTTGAACAGTTATGAACAGTTATTAAGAGGCCGTGCCCCAGATGGGATGGTATATGCCTGTAATTCCAGTACTTGGTAGCAGATACAGATTTTGTATATTTGAGGCCAACCTGGTCTACAAAGAGATTGTCTCCAAAAGAAAAAGTTAAAAGACAGCAAGCCAGTTTTTATGGTACATGTTGGGTAGGGCTGGATTACATAACTAGCTGGGCAACTTAGCGCTCCCCAGCTCAAATATTAGAAAAAGACGAAAAAGGAGGGACTGAGGATGTATATTGGTGGTAGAGCTCCTGCCTAGCATGCTTGGGTTTAGTTTCCATGTACCAAAAGGCAACTTAAGGAATCCACCAGGAAAGGAAGAATCTTCTAGGAGGTGCGATGTAAAGTCAAGGCTTGAAGAAATGAGGACCAGGCAGTCCTTGTAGCAGATGAAGCAGCATTTGCAATGATCCTTACCAGGAAAATGTATATAGCACTCAAGAAACTGAGAAAACAACCAGTGTAGTTGGAATGTAGTGGGCAAGGTAGAGAATGTGACTGTCATGGAGGGCGGGACTTGTAAACTGAAGGAAGAGGTGAAGTTGATTTAAAGTATAAAAGCAAGAGGGTTTTTGTCCTGTTTGTGCTAGAGATCAAACTCACAAACTCACGGTGTCATAAGAGCTACACCCCAAACCAGGGAAGAGTCTGAAAACTGAAATGGGGTGCGGTGGCCCGTGCTGTACCCGCAGCACGACCAGTGGAGGCCGAAGCCTGAGGATGGGCGTTTCAGCGTCTCCAGCTAGATGTCTGTGCTTCACAGCAAGTTCACACTCAGCCTGGGCTACGTGAGACTGTGTATCTGAAGAAAAAAAAAGGCAGTGGAGTGAATTTTACAAGGACGTTCTCAGGCTGGGGCTGGAGCTCAGTGTTAGATGGTACTGGACTTGATCCCCAGCACTAGGAGACTAAACCAAGTGTCATTATGTCTGCTATGTAGAGTTTAGACCTAAAAGTGATGGGAGTGAAAAGGGCTGTTTTAGGAGGCCAGGGGACATTTTTTTGTTTTGTTTTGTTTTTCAAGACAGGGTTTCTCTGTGTAGCCCTGGCTATCCTGGAACTCACTCTGTAGACCAGGCTGGCCTCAAACTCAGAGATCTGTTTGCCTCTGCCTCCCAAGTGCTGGGATTAAAAGCGTGTACCACTACTGCCTGACTTTTTATCTATTTCTCTATTATTTTTTTTGTTGGTGGGGGCATTTTTAAGTAAGAAATTACTGTCATCTCAAGAGGCAATTCAGTTATCTATAGCTCTGAAGGCTGAGTTCTTTCTACAGACCTCTACCCAGAAAACAGTTTCAGAACCTGGTATCTCAGGCCGTGGCAGCAGCGCACACCTTTAATCCCAGCATTCAGAAGGCAGAGGCAGGCCGATCTCTGTGAGTTTGAGGTCAGTCTGGTCTATAGAGCAAGTTCCAAGATAGCCAGGGCTACACAGAGAAACCCCTTGTCAAAAAAAAAAAATGAAAAAAAAAAAAAAAACCAGAAGAAAGAAAGAGAGAGGGAGAGAGAGAGAGAAGGGAAAACAAAAAGAAACCCAGAATCAGTTTCAGCACTTAGGAAGCTGAGAGTAGGTAATTCAAGGCCAAGCTTGGGGACACAGTGAGTTTTTAAGGTCATCCAGTGCTACATAGTAACACTCCATTTTAACACAGCTCAGTGGTTTAGAGCCCTTGTTCTTGCAGATGACCCCTGTTTATTCCCAGTTCCCACGTGGTGGCTCACAACCATTTGAAACTACTTCCAGGGGACCTAACACCCTCTTCTGGCCTCTGCGAGCACATACATGCAGGCCGGCAAAACATTTATGCACATAAAATAAATATCTTTAAAAACCTAAATTGGGGGCCTGGAGAGATGGCTCAGAGGTTAAGAGCACCGGTTGCTCTTCCAGAGGTCCTGAGTTCAATTCCTAGCAACCACATGGTGGCTCACAACTATCTATAATGAGATCTGGTGCCTCTTCTGGTGTGTGTATGTTAACAGAACATTGTATGCATAATAAATAAATAAATCTTTAAAAAAAAAAAACCTAAATCGGGCGGTGGTGGTGCATGCATTTAATCCCAGCACTCAGGAGGCACAGGCAGGCAGATCTCTGTGAGTTCGAGGCCAGCCTAATCTACAAGAGCTACTTCCATGACTGGCACCAAAGCTACAGAGAAATCTTGTCTGGAAAAACCAAAACCAACCAACCAAACAAACAAAAAAACCTAAAACAAACAAAGAATTTTCTTTTGTAAATTACAAGCTGCTTATGAATGCATTGATTTATATATGAGGAAGTCATGATGCTAAGAATGAAAACAGGTTTAAAAAGTAAATGTCTGGGGGCTGGGCTCAGTGGTTAAGAGTGCTCTTCCAGAGAGTTATGCGTTTGTTTGTTTGTTTTTCAGGACAGGGTTTCTCAGTGTAGCCTTGGCTGTCCTTGAACTCACTCTGTAGACCAGGCTGGCCTCGAACTCACAGAGATCCTCCTCTCTCTGGCTCCCAAGTGTTGGGTTTAAAGACATGGGCTACCACGTAGGATTAAAGGCATTTGATTATTTTATATGATATGTATGAGTTTTTTCGCATGCAAATATGCATATTCACCACATTCATGCAGTGCCTGTGGAGGCCAGAAGATGGAGTCGGATCCCCTGGCACTGGAATTCCAGACAGTTGTGAGCTGTCATATGGGTTCTGGGTTCTGGGAACCAAACTGGGCCTTCTGGAAAAGCAGCCAGTGCTATTAACTGCTGAGCCATCTCTCCAGCCCAAGATTTATTTTTATTTTATTTATTTATTTATTTTTGAGACAGGGTTTCTCAGTAGCTATGGAGCCAGTCCTGGAACTTGCTCTGTAGACCAGGCTGGCCTCGAACTCACAGAGATCCGCCTGCCTCTGCCTCCTGAGTGCAGGCATTAAAGGCGTGCGCCACCACCGTTTAGCTCCAAGATTTATTTATTTATTTTTGCTTTTTCGAGACAAGGTTTCTCTGTAGCTTTGGAGCCTGTCCTGGAACTAGCTCTTGTAGACCAGGCTGGCCTCGAACTCATAGAGATCCGCCTGCCTCTGCCTACCGAGTGCTGGGACCAAGATTTATTTTTAACAGTTTTAATTTTATGTGTGAGTGAATGCCACCTGTGGAGGCCGGAAGGGGTCATCAGACCCTTTGAAGCTGGAGTTACAAGTGGTTTTGAGCCTACTGAAGCGGGTGCTGAGCCCATCTCTTCAGATTTGTTGTTGTTGTTCCTGAGCTTGGGGTCTTGTCAGACTGGCCTTGGACTCCAGGTCCTCTTCAGCCTCCACTGTGCTCAGCTCAGTCATGAAAAGGACTTGTAGTCTATGGGCTGCCCTAAGTGCGGCTGTCCCCTGCTCTGTGTCCCTAGGATTGTGCACCTGTGCCTCCGCAAGGCCGACCAGAAGCTGGTCATCATCAAGCAGATCCCAGTGGAACAGATGACCAAAGAAGAACGGCAAGCAGCACAGAACGAGTGCCAGGTGCTGAAGCTGCTCAACCACCCCAACGTCATCGAGTACTATGAGAACTTCCTAGAGGACAAGGCCCTCATGATTGCCATGGAATATGCACCAGGTAGGCCGGATTCCTTGCCTCCGCCTAGAGGGGCCTTTCCCTGCCAGGACAGCTGGACACCATGAGGTGGCTTCCCTCTGGAACAGACTTGGCTAAAGGGCAGAGTTCTTGGCCCCACCTGTGTGCCCCTTACAGGCTCTTTGCCCTCTCTGGTCCCAGTGGGTTGTCCCCAGGGTGGAAAAGTCCGGATCTTGACTAGTTCTCTGGGGCACAGGTGGCACCCTGGCTGAGTTCATCCAGAAGCGCTGCAACTCCCTGCTCGAGGAGGAGACCATCCTTCACTTCTTCGTGCAGATCCTGCTGGCCCTGCACCACGTGCACACGCACCTCATCCTGCATCGGGACCTCAAGACCCAGAACATCCTTCTCGACAAGCACCGTATGGTCGTCAAGATTGGTGACTTTGGCATCTCTAAGATCCTCAGCAGCAAGAGCAAGGCCTACACGGTGCCTGGATGTGCAGGGAACACTGAGGGTCTTGGTCACTGAGGCTTGCTCTACATTCCTGCCTCTTCCTCTTCCCTTATGTGGTCCTGCAGGAGGAAGTCCCCCGGCCTGCTTTGAGAAGCTATCCCCAAATGTTCCTCTCTTCCCAGGGCTGTAATACAGACTTTCCTCCTGTAGGTGGTGGGTACCCCATGCTACATCTCCCCCGAGTTGTGTGAGGGCAAGCCCTACAACCAGAAGAGTGACATCTGGGCCCTGGGCTGTGTCTTGTATGAGCTGGCCAGCCTTAAGAGAGCCTTCGAGGCTGCGGTGAGTACCTACGCCCGTGAGGGACTCAGAACTCCAGCTCCTTTGCCATAGCTCTGACCACTTCTGTGTTCCTTCTCTTGTGGCTGGCTGAGTCACCTCAGTCCCTCACCTGCTGGTGGCTTACCCCAGGGCAGGGCTGTGCCTCTCCCTTGCTCAGCTCAGACTAGGGTTGGGCTTGAGTTCTGTTTTAGCCTGAGAATTCCTGAGGGATTGGACGTGATCCCTGACTCTTCCATCAGATTAGAGACATTCACAAAAGCAAACCAAAGCAAAGCAAGCTTTGGAGTTTCCCAAAGCACCTGGAATTTCTGAGGACACAGCTGAAACTTCCTTATCAGACTAGGAAGTTCTGAAAGCAGTGTTAGGCTCTCCTACTATTCTGCCTTCTCTGATGAGACTGGATGTCATGGGGGTGGACCTGTTTTTATTCCCTCGGTCGGGGAACTGCCTTGCCTAAGAGCCCAGCCCAGCACCCTGGCCATCCCTACATGTGGTGCCTTCACAGAACTTGCCAGCCCTGGTGCTGAAGATCATGAGCGGCACCTTCGCTCCCATCTCTGACCGGTACAGCCCTGAGCTGCGCCAGCTTGTTCTGAGTCTGCTCAGCCTGGAGCCTGCACAGCGGCCACCCCTCAGTCACATCATGGCGCAACCTCTCTGCATCCGGGCCCTCCTCAACCTCCACACCGATGTGGGCAGCGTCCGCATGCGGAGGCCTGTGCAGGGAGATGGGTCCTGGGCCGCAGGGGCGGGTACCCACTGGGAACGCAGGAGGTCTAGAGCTAACCCTCCATGTATGAGTAGTCACATAAGACTGCCAGGGACATTACTTGTCCTGAGGCCCCTCTGTATTCTGCAGGGCAGAGAAGTCCCTGAACCCAGGACCACCCATGACCCCTGGGAGCACAGGGAGCAGGGCCACCAGTGCCCGATGCAGGGGTAAGTGAGTTGGGACCAGCCGCAGGGGCTCCATGCACTATCTGCCATTTCTACTAGTTTAATTGGCCTCAAACCCTGTCCTTGCAGGTGTTCCCCGGGGACTTGTGAGACCTGCCATCCCACCACCACTGTCTTCGGTGTATGCCTGGGGTGGTGGCCTTAGCGTTCCCCTGAGGCTCCCGATGCTCAACACTGAGGTGGTGCAGGTCTCCGCAGGGCGCACACAGAAGGCTGGTGTTACTCGCTCTGGGCGCCTCATCCTGTGGGAGGTCAGGTTGGCAGTGGGCTTGTTCCAATGAGGGTGGGAAATCAGAAGTGGAGTCGGGGTCCTCAGGCGCCGCCCAATTCCCTGCAGGCCCCGCCCCTAGGCACTGGAGGAGGCATGCTCCTCCCAGGGGCAGTGGAGCAGCCTCAACCCCAGTTCGTCTCACGTTTCCTGGAGGGCCAGTCGGGTGTGACCATCAAGCACGTGGCCTGCGGGGACCTGTTCACGGCTTGCCTGACTGGTGAGCTTGTTAGGGAGTATTCTGTGGAGACAGGAGAAAGCCAGACAGTGCAGTTTCTCGCGTCCCAAATCGCTCAGTTAATACTGCTCTCGCCTAAAGGGTTACCGCTTCTGTCTGGTAGAGGTTGAGATTTGCTGACTCCTTCGCCTTTTCCTGGAGCAGTAGGCCTGGCAGTGAACCGTGTTGTAGTATCCCCATTTGACAGATGGAGAAAGTGAGGCTCTCACTAGTCTAAAACTGCACATTGGAAGGAGACCACCTATGCCTTCCCCCATCCTGCTCTTCCGGCCCCTTTTCAATGTCTTCCCTCCTCCTCTTTTCAATCCCCACACCCTCACTGGAGATTGAACGAACGACCTGTACGTGGTGGCAAGCTTTCTACTGTGAGTTGCAAGTTGCAGTCCCAAATTTGTTTGTTTTGAGATAAGGTCTTGTCCCGCGTGGTCTTGGCTGTCCTGGAACTCTTAGGGATCCGCCTACTTCTCCCTCCTGAGTGCAGGGATTAAAGGCAGTGTGTTTCACTGAGTTTGACTAGACCTGCAATTCTCCTCAACCCCACTAACAGACTGGTGCCACCAGACCAGGCATGAGCTCCTGTTGATTTGTGTGTGTGTGGTTTTTGAGACAGGGTGTCTCTATAGCCCTGGCTGTCCTGGAACTCGTTCTGTAGACCAGGCTGGCCTCCAACTCAGAGATCAGCCTGCCTCTACCTCCCGAGTCTCTCTACCTCCCGAGTGCTGGAGTAAAGGCACGTGCCACCACTGTGCCCCGCTTGGCTCCCAGTATGCTCTCCCTTCTTCAATTTATAAGTGAACCAGACTGCCTGAAATCAGATCCACTCTCTTGTGTCTCTTTCTCACTGTCCTCTTCCCAGACCGAGGCATCATCATGACCTTTGGCAGCGGCAGCAATGGATGTTTAGGCCATGGCAACCTCACTGACATCAGCCAGGTGGGCATATGTGTACCCCAGAGAGGAGAAGTGAGAGGACAGCAGGGAGCCCTCTCCTGAGATTGGGGGCAGGGGAGTTCCCAGAAACCACATGTGCCACTAGCTCCCAGGCTGCACCTGTTCTGGGTCAGCGCGGGGGAAGTACAGAAAGCTTCCCCGATGGCGTCCCACGTCCCACCTGTTGCTGTGTCTGCATGCTGGGCATGTGTGCGGTCGGTGTTAAAGAGACAGTTCTCTTCTGAGAATTTGCAGCTTCTAACTTCCCGCTTGCAGGGAAGGGGACAAGTCTGACATGCCTCAATCACCCTGCTCTCTTCCCTCTCTCTAGCCCACCATTGTGGAAGCCCTGCTGGGCTATGAGATGATACAGGTGGCCTGTGGGGCCTCTCATGTGCTGGCCCTGTCCACAGATGGAGAACTGTTTGCCTGGGGACGAGGAGATGGTGGTAAGCCCACTGTCCAGCGCCAGCCTTGAGGCCCCTCTCACAGCTTTCCCCATCAGGGCCTCTCCTCATGCCCATCTTATTCTCCATGGCCCCTTCTTCCCTTCCTGTTTTTTTCTTGAGTTCTATTCATTCATTGGACAAACCATTTTTTTTTTCCGAAGATTTATTTATTGCCAGGCGGTGGTGGCTCACACTTTTAATCCCAGCACTTGGGAGGCAGAGGCAGGCGGATCTCTGTGAGTTCGAGGACAGTCTGGTCTACAAAGCAAGTTTCAGGACAGCTAGAATTGTTACACAGAGAAACCCTGTCTTGAAAAAAAAAGATTTATTTATTTGTTATACATACAGTGTTCTGCCTGCATGTGTGCCTGCAGGCCAGAAGAGGACACCAGACCTCATTACTGATGGTTGTGAGCCACCATGTGGCTGGGAATTGAACTCAGGACCCCTGGAAGAGCAGCCAGTGTTCTTAAACCACTGAGCCATCATCTCCAGTCCTATTATTATCATACCTACTGTGTATTCACCCTTTATTAGGTTTGAACTGATAAGATGAACAAGATGTGGTGGTACAGGCTTTTAATCCCAGCACTCAAGGCTAGCCTGGTCTACATAGCAAGTTCCAGGTTAGCTAGGGCTACAAAGTGAAACCCTGTGTTTTCTTTTGCCTGGAGACAGGGATTCCCTCTGAATCCCTGGTTGTCCTGGAACTCACAGAGATCCATCTGCCTCTGCCTCCTGAGTGCTAGGATTAAAGGTGTGCGCCACCACCGCCTGGCTGAAACCCACTCTCAAAAACAAAACAAAATGTGGATTCATTCAGGCTTACGACTTAGGGGAAATTTTGTTCTTCTGACATTATTTATTTATTTATTTATGTATTTTGCAATGCTGGGAATCAAACTTTGCACATAGTAGTAAGTACATGCTCTATCAATGACCTATACCCACAGTCCACCTGGCTAGGTACTGAAAGCGGTGATGTCATAGATCGGTTTCTGTCTCAAGTGTAAAGTGTGTGTGTTGGAGGCAGGAGGGGGAGGGATGATAGAGGACACCAGGGCTGTGGCAAAGATTAACACTGGAGTGTAATTAAAGGAGGCAATGCCAACCTGGGGAGGCAGGTGGCATTTGGACAGGGTTTTTCTTTTTTATGAGACAGTTTTGCCTGCAGCTTGCTGCTTCAGCCTTTTGAGTGTTAGGATTTTTAAAAAATTTCTTTTCAAATAATATATTTTTTATGTGCATTGGTGTTTTCCCTGCATGTTTTTGTCTGTGTGAGGGTATTGGATCCCCTGGAACTGGAGTTGCAGACAGTTGTGAGCTGTCACATGGGTGCTGGGACGTGAACCTGGGTCCTCTAGGAAGATCTAGAAAGAGCAGACAGTCCTCTTAACCACTGAACCATCTCTCCAGCCTGCTTGTTTTTTGAGATAGAACCTTCCTAATGTAGCTCAGCTAGTCTGGAATTCACTGGAATTTGCGGCAGCCATCCAGCATCAGCATCCTGAGTGCTGTGATTGATTCGAGGTGTGCTCCATCATACCCAGCTGCTGTCGGATGGATCAAAAACACTGATGACAACTTATGCTGGAGAGGTTGTGGGGAAAAGGGAACACTTCCGCATTGCTGATGGGAATGCAACCTGGTGCAACCCCTTTGGATGTCAGTGTGGCGATTTCTCAGAAAATTAGGAAACAACCTTCCTCAAGACCCAATAATACCACTTTTGGGCATATACCCAAAAGATGCTCAATCGTGCCACAAGGACATGTGCTCAGCTATGTTCACAGCAGCTTTGTTTGTCATAGCCAGAACCTGGAAACAACCTAAATGCCCCTCGATCGAAGAATGGATCAAAAAAAAATGTGGTACATTTACACAATGGAGTACTACATAGCAGAAAAAAATAACGAAGCTTGAATTTTGCAGGAAAATGGATGGAACTAGAAAGCATTATTTTGAATAAGGTAACCCAGACACAGAAAGACAATTATCACATGTACTCACTCATAGGTGGTTTTTAAACATAAAGCAAAGAAAGCCAGCCTACAAACCACAATCCCAGAGATCTTAGACAACAATGCAGACACTAAGAAAGACTTACATAGATATGTAAGTAGAAAGTATAAAAAGACAAGATCTCCTGAGTAAATTGGGAGCATGGGGACCTTGGGGGAGGGTTGAAGAGGTAGGGGAGAGGCAGGGAGGGGAGCAGAGAAAACTGTAGAGCTCAATAAATATCATGGTTGGGGGCTGGAGAGATGGCTCAGGGGCTAAGAGCACTGCCTCCTCTTCCAAAAGTCCTGAGTTCAATTCCCAGCAACCACATGGTGGCTCACAACCATCCGTAATTGGGTCTGGTGCCCTCTTCTGGCCTGCAGGCATACACACAGACAGAATATTGTATACATAATAAATATTTTAAAAAAATAAATATCATGAAAAAATTTAAAAAAGTTCTAGGACATCTTTGGCTATGAAAAAAAAAAGAATTTCAACCAGCAGCAGGGCCTAAGGAAAGCATTTCAGGCTGAGAATAGCCTTCATTCACCCCTTTTTCATCTTGGCATTACTATCCCTGAGTTCAAACTGACCAACCCCTTCTTCTTTTTCTTGTAGGGAGGCTGGGACTAGGCACCAGGGAGTCCCATAGTTGCCCCCAGCAGGTGCCTGTGCCCCTAGGACAGGAAGCTCAGAGAGTTATTTGTGGTATTGACTCTTCCATGATCCTCACCTTGCCTGGCACGGTCTTGGCCTGTGGAAGTAACAGGTAAGTAGAGGCATCAAAGTGATAGGCCTGCCTTCCTACAATCCTTGGCTACAAAGTATTTCATTCCTTATTGTCTCCCTCTTTCAAAGGGTCAGAACTAAAGAGGGACGAAACTACTATTTGTTTCAACTCAGGGTAGGATCTGTCTCCTGATGGGCAAAAGGCAGCCTATACAAACCTCTAGATTCTGGCTCCCTCTTTAGGTTCAACAAGCTAGGCTTGGATCACCTATCCCTGGAGCAGGAGCCTCTTCCCCACCAGCAGGTGGAGGAGGCCCTGAGCTTCACACCCCTGGGCTCTGCACCTCTGGACCGGGAGCCCCTGCTGTACGTGGACCTGGGCACTGCTCATTCGGCTGCTGTGACTGGTGAGTGGGACCCAGGCACGGGAGACCCAACGGGGTATTTGCCTGCCCCCGCCCTCTCCCCAAGACTTCTGTTCAAGTGCTCTTTATTTTCTTCCTATCCCCACAGTCTCTGGTGACTGCTATACTTTTGGCAGCAATCAACATGGGCAATTAGGCACCAGTTCTCGCCGCATCAGCAGGGCGCCCTGTCGGGTCCAAGGACTGGAGGGCATCAAGATGGTGATGGTGGCCTGTGGGGATGCCTTCACTGTAGCCATTGGGGCAGGTGAGGGTGCGCAGGATAAGGGTGGACAAGGCAGGATATGCTCTGTTATGTTCAGTTCCTTCCCTTTGGAGTCGTTTTTACTGTCCAGTGTTTGGCTGCTTGCTTAGACTGTGCCCTACTCTTTTGAATTCTTGGCAGAGGGGGAAGTGTATTCTTGGGGCAAAGGAGCCCGAGGTCGCCTGGGAAGGAGGGATGAGGATGCTGGACTCCCTAAGCCAGTGCAGCTGGATGAGACTCATCCTTATGTGGTGACTTCAGTGTCCTGCTGCCATGGGAACACTCTCCTGGCTGTTAGATGTGAGTCGTGTCCCATCCTCCCCCCCACCCCCCTGCACTACCATGGGGGGAGGGCTAACCCAGCTCTCCTCCATTCCCCACTCCATCCTTAGTAATTACAACTGAAATTACCCAGAGCAGTCTTCTGCCCCCAGAAAAGTAAAAGCAGAACCAGTGGGGACTAGGAAAGGGATGTGTAAAACACCAAGTTTCCAGCCTGGGGGAGCAGGAGCTGCCTCGACTGCTCTCCAGGCCTCGCTTGAATTATTTCTTCTAATACTTCCTGGATCCAGTTGATATTAAATGTCCACTTCTGGCCTGGCAGGAGGGTTTTGGCTCCAGGGCTCAATGAGATCAAAGATGGGTGATGCTCGCTATAGGCATCGCCTTCAGCAAGGCTGCAGGAGCTTCTCTTTGATACTCTCCAGCAGTCTCGGAGGAACCAGTTCCCCCCTGAGGCAACAGGATTATACAAGAGACCACCTCTGAGTGTTCTGAAAAATGCAGGTGTCTGAGGAATGACTGCTGCGGCCTGGACTGTGTCACCAGTGAGGTGGAAAGGCCACTGAAGGCCACTTTGTTCCTCCAAACCTCTGCCCCCAAACTCCTTATCTTTTATGCAGTGTCTCCAGGCTCCAGTCTGGCAGGAATTAACAGCAGGACGGTCTTCAAAGACTTTGCTAAAAAAAAAAAAAAATCACACAAACACACACACACACACCCAAGCTGGGTTAGAAAGAAGTCTCTGGCGGTGTCCTCATGGAGACTGATGCCATGCTTTGGAGTAGGGCAAGCCAGGGCCTGTTTGGACTGGCCATTAAGGCTGCCTAATCTCTGCATAGCTTGAGGTGGGGGGTCCCCTTTTCTCTTTCCTGGGGCAAGGGTTTGCTCAACTTCTGAGAGGGTGCCCCCCCACTCCCAAGAAGGGAATGCTGGAGCTACTGAGTGGTTGCCAAGGGGATCCTGCTGAAGGTTGCCCCTCACTCCAGGCTATTTCCCAGACCTAGACTGGGGGAAAAGGTAGCAGGGCCAGACCCGACCAGTTTCTTAAAGGTTTGAAAATAGCGCCAATAAAAATATCTAATTCCTGCTTGGCATATGGTCTCTTCTGGGGTGGAGGCGGCCTCCAGACACCCCAAGACTGGGCTGGGCCCGACTGTGGTTGTAGGGCAGCGGCCAGGAGGAATGTGGGCGCAGTCAGAGGCTGGGGAGGGGGCAAGGTTCCCCTGGCCCAGCGCCCAGCCCAGTTTCCTTGCTCCAGCCGGGTTTTCTCGGATCCTGTTGCCAGGCTTCGCTGCCTAGCACCTGGAAGCTAGAGCCACGGGTCCCTGGGCAGTGCGTGGCGCAGGAGACCTTAAGGTGGCCTCTAGAGTCAAGTCTTTATGGTACGACCCGACAGGCACAATCACAGCGCAAGGGGCCCCCAGTTCTGGAAGAATCTCAGCCACGCTCTCAGTTCCAACGGGAAAGAGAAGCTCCAGCTTCCGGGGGTGGGCGAGGCTGATTTAACTTTCAGAGCCAGGCAGAGTACTGAGAGCGACCGCATTCCGTGGGGTTGTGGAGTGGGCGGGGCACGAGGGCGGGCTCTAGGACCGTGGGGACGCGGCTCCGCCCCCTCTTCCGGCGGGCGGGGTTGCGGACCCGGGCCGCTCGCGGCCGCCAGTCGGCGCCGCCCGCAGCCGGGGGAACGCGGCCGGAGCGAGGGCGGGCTGTGGGGCCGCCGCGTGCCCGGCCCCGCTCGCCCGTGCCCGACGCCAGCCCGCCATGCCCGGCTTCGACTACAAGTTCCTGGAGAAGCCCAAGCGGCGGCTGCTGTGCCCACTGTGCGGGAAGCCCATGCGCGAGCCTGTGCAAGTGTCTACTTGCGGCCACCGCTTCTGCGACACCTGCCTGCAGGAGTTCCTCAGGTGCGACCCCGGGGGGCGGTGGGCCTCGGTGCAGGGGGCGAGGGCACTGCACGGGGAAGGGCTCGGGCTGGAGACACGTCGGGCCTTTGTCTGCGCGGCCGCCCGGTGACCTCAGGAGCGCCCACCATGATGTCAAGGGGCGGCAGTGACGTCAGGGCTCTGGGGAGGACCCCACGCACCCAGGCGTAAGGTCGCCCGGGTCCTACCTGCTCAGCTCCAGGTGGGAAAGACGCTTTTCCCGACCCGTGGCCGGCCCTTCCCCCCCACCCCCCACCCCCCACCCCCGAGCCCGGGCAGCCGCAGCCTTGAACTTTGAATCCTTTAGGGAAGGGAAGGACAAAGCCTCTCCCGCGCGGCGCTGCCAGCCTCGGGAGTTTTCACCCGTCCCTCTTACTCTCTGACGCTGGTAGAGCGGCCGCTATTGTTCTCCCATTTCACGGAGACTGAAAGAAAGGCTGCGATTTGCCCAGGGTCACACGGTTGAGGTCTTAGCTGGGAATCCAGCCCGGGCTGCGTGTGGTCACTCAGTAGAGGTGGGACTGTGACCTGCAGCCCTCCCCGCCTCTCAACTGGAAACCCTCCTTGGGTTCTTGAGTATGACGGATGGTCGGGCACATTGGCGAAAGGGGAATTGTTCCCGGGTTGGTACTGAATGTCTCTTGCTCTCTCAGGACCCAGGTTGTGCCTTGCCGCCTCAGGCAGCCGTCACATTTCTGGGCGCCCTGTGCGGACTTGAGTCTCCTGCCGCTGAGGGCTGCGGCGTGGGAGGGGAGATCGGGGAGCCTCGACGCCTGTAGAGGTGCCGCGGTCCGAGGAGTACTGGCAGGGACTGGTGTGGGACTTCTGCCTCACTGCCCCATCCCGCTGCCCTCCGAAGATCCTGGATGGCGGAAATCTCAGCAGGCTCTTTGTTTTTTGTTCCTAGCAGCCGCGGGCTCCTGCTCTCACATATGCTTCTGCTCAAGCTGCTGTGCTACCCCCTCCTCCTTTCTCTTCTCTCTCCTCCCTCCTCCCTGCAATGTACACACTTAACTCCTCTACAGACACACGGGCCCATTGTCTCCTCAGCTCCCTTCCTGGCCCTCTGGTTTCCAGATGAGGCCAGCTGAGCCAGCCCCCTCCTCCAGCTGACCCACCCTTATTGCCTCGGGGAAGGAGCCAGGAGGGGCTGTCAGGCTCACTTCCCTCCTCCTCAGTCTCCTCGAGGCTGCCTCTGCCCCTCCTCCTCCCGGAAATCCCCTCTTCCTCTCCCACTGCCCCCTCCCCCCATCCTGTCTTCTCCCCTGGGCTTGGGCCTCTACTGCTCAGCCTGGAGCTGCCTCTGCCTTCTCCCCTCCCCCATCGATCGAGTGTTTCGTGGCCACTGGAGGTGGTTGAGCAGGCTCTACCCCCCATCACCCCTATCCTACAAGTTAGGTTGTCCATAGCCTTGGCCAAACCTTTGTCCTGGCTGGGCCCCAAGCTTCGGGATAAGCCTCTGCCTGAAGCCTAGGGACTCGCCTTAGTCCCCTTGTCTCCAAAATCACTGGGTCAGCACATTCCTGAAGCAGCCAAGTGGACCCCCTCCCCCTTGATCCACTCCTCTTTCTCCACTCCTGCCGAAGCCAGAAAGGCTGCTAGCCCTATAGTTGCAGGCATACCCGTTTGGTGCCTGAGCATGTATTGTTCTTTGCATCCAGGACATGGCCAGTAGTAGGGCCAAGAGAAGGTGCTAGGGTGTGGACTGGGCACCTGGGGTATGGACTGCCCAGGCTCTGGAAAGTGCTTTCACAACAGGGCTGCCAGGTAGCCTCAGCTTCCGCCTTGAGGCCTGCCTGCCTCCCGCCTACCTGACTCAGATCTGCCAGGAATGCCATGCCTAGGGGCCTCTGCACTGCTGTGGGAGCTCTTGTCTTGCTTGGGCTGTGACAGTCGTGTGTGACAGGTCTTGTTGGGGTCAGCTAGGGCATACTGGCAGGAAGAAGCATGTTACCAGGTTCTGGGTATTAATATCTGAGTGGACAGCTGGCAGGAGTTGGGGGTCACCAGGTTTCAGAAGCCTTGCCTGTCCTTAGAGCCTGTCTGAACTGTATAGTTGCTATGGACAGACATCTCCAGGTGCTGCTTCCCCAGGGAGCCTGGGGTTTTTTCCTTGTTTCTTTCATCTCTGAACAGGGCCTCCAGGCCTCAGGTGGTGAAGTCGGGTGGGAGTGTGAGGGCTGGTGTGAGTGAACTAGGACCAAAGGCCTCACTTTTCCTTCTCCCTTCTTTAGGAGCACACCCTCAGAGGGGAGAGGGGGGGTATAGTAGCCTCAAGATGACCTTTGCCCTTGATCTAGGCCTGGCACAGTCATGGAGGCTGGGTAGCCCTGGCATTTATCCAAGCCCATCCTTGTATACCCTCCCATCAGCTTTCAGAATAGCAGTGAAAACCATTTTGGGGGAAGGGGTGGCAGGCTGCCTTTTTCTTTCAAGTCCAGCTGCTGTGGGGGGGGTGAGAGGGGGAGGGGATGCCAGCTGCCACCTGTTGTGTGAGTGCTGCCCGAGGCAGCTGTGTCTGTCCGCACTGGACGTAGAATAGCCTCTGTGGGTAGTCCAGCGCCCTTGAAAAGTGGGTCCTTCTGACGTCTGCTTTGCGTTTTGTCTCAGCTATGGCTAGCTAGGAAGGGGTCTGGCAAGGGAGGGTGGTGACCCTGGTGGAAGGAGTGAGGCCCACGGCTTGAGGAACACTGACCCTCCCTACCTTCTCTCCTTTCAGTGAAGGAGTCTTCAAATGCCCTGAGGACCAGCTTCCTCTGGACTACGCCAAGGTGAGTCCACTGTGAGGTTGGAAGTCTGGGTACATAGTTATATAGACTGTTGCCCTTGGTGGAGGCTGGAGTGTTGGCAGCCAGCAGGCACAGGGCCAGTGTCAACCCCAAGCCTCAGGATCTCGTGCCCCCACAAAGGTAGCCTGTTCTCTCCCACCAGGCCAGTTTGCAAACGAAGGCTGTGTTTGCCCTGGGGGGCAGGCACAATGCCCAGACTGTAGGGGTACACAGAGCTGCTCTGTGCCCATAAAAATGCTCCCTCTTCCTGTGGCAAGTTAGGCCTGTGGCTGGGGGCCAGGACCCCTCCACTCAGAGGAAGGAAGTGGAGGAGGGGGGTGGTGTGCCTGAGCAGGCTGATGTGATAGGGGGCCACCCCAAAGAGCACGTTCCTGTGCAGGCTTGTTGGGGACGCTGGGTCCCAAGTCCGAGTAGATACCACCTCCTGTGTCCCTCATTCTAGGGCACAGAGACAGTCTGAGAGGTCTTTGCCTAAAGAGCTTATTACTGGCTGATAGACCCAACCAGCTCAGTTGAGAGTTGGGGTAAATGATCCTTGCTGATTCCCCCATGCTATGCCCACAGATCTACCCAGACCCAGAGCTGGAGGTCCAAGTGTTAGGTTTGCCTATCCGCTGCATCCATAGTGAGGAGGGCTGCCGCTGGAGTGGGCCGCTTCGCCACCTGCAGGTGAGGCTCTGGGCTGGGGAGCTGGGACTCGCCCTCACTGGGCTGGCACTGACTGAGTCTCTCCCATCAGGGCCACTTGAACACTTGCAGCTTCAATGTAGTCCCCTGCCCCAATCGCTGCCCAGCCAAGCTGAGCCGGCGTGATCTGCCTGCCCACTTGCAGCACGACTGCCCTAAGCGCCGCCTCAAGTGTGAATTCTGTGGCTGTGACTTCAGTGGGGAGGCCTACGAGAGTCACGAGGGCATGTGCCCCCAGGAGAGTGTATACTGTGAGAACAAGTGTGGTGCCCGCATGATGAGGCGACTGTTGGCCCAGCATGCCACTTCTGAGTGCCCCAAGCGCACCCAACCTTGTGCCTACTGTACCAAGGAGTTTGTTTTTGACACCATCCAGGTGAGGCCCTTATTGACCTGTATGCTTTGAGATTGGGAAACAAGGAGTCCGGTTATTGACCACTGCTTCTGTCTCTGATCCTAGAGCCATCAGTACCAGTGCCCACGGTTGCCTGTTCCTTGCCCCAACCAATGTGGCGTTGGCACTGTGGCTCGGGAGGACCTGCCCAGCCATCTGAAGGATAGCTGCAGCACTGCCTTGGTGCTCTGCCCTTTCAAGGAGTCCGGCTGTAAGCACAGGGTGAGATGCCCCATTCTCGGCCCCCTTTAGCCCTTGAAGTCCTAGACAGAGGATCAGTTTGCTGGCACAGCTGAGGCCTTGATGGGTCCTGCTAGCCAACTCCTGCTGCTTCCCAGCACCCTCTGTAATCGTCCGGTGGAACTGGGTGCCCACTACCCCTACCTGCTTCTTCTCTCCCCTGGACCTTCCTCTTTTGGTAACTTTTTCCTTCCCCCATGGCCTTGGGTTTTGCCAACAGTGCCCTAAACTGGCAATGGCACGTCACGTGGAGGAGAGTGTGAAGCCACATCTGGCTATGATGTGTGCCCTGGTGAGCCGGCAGCGGCAAGAGCTGCAGGAGCTGCGGAGAGAGCTGGAGGAGCTATCCATAGGCAGTGATGGAGTGCTCATCTGGAAGATTGGCAGCTATGGGCGGCGTCTCCAGGAGGCCAAGGCCAAGCCTAACCTGGAGTGCTTCAGCCCAGCCTTTTATACACATAAGTACGGTTACAAGCTGCAGGTGTCTGCATTCCTCAATGGCAATGGCAGTGGTGAGGGCACGCATCTCTCCATCTACATTCGTGTGTTACCAGGCGCCTTTGACAATCTCCTGGAGTGGCCCTTTGCCCGTCGGGTCACCTTCTCCCTGTTGGATCAGAGTGACCCAGGTCTGGCCAAGCCACAGCATGTCACTGAGACCTTCCACCCTGATCCAAACTGGAAGAACTTCCAAAAGCCCGGCACTTGGCGAGGCTCCCTGGATGAGAGTTCTCTGGGCTTTGGCTACCCCAAATTCATCTCCCACCAGGACATCCGAAAGCGAAATTATGTGCGGGATGATGCGGTCTTCATCCGTGCCTCTGTCGAACTGCCCCGGAAGATCCTCAGCTGAGAGTAGAGCCTTCTGGGTTTAAGCAGGAAGGGAGGTGGGACAGGATCTCAGCCACTGGCGGAAACTGGAGAGGGGGCCGGACCCCCTCTTGGCTTCTTTTGCCTAGGTTGTTAGCCCACCACCTTCTCCCTACCACCACCACCACCCCTACCCCTCAGGTGCCTCCAATTGGTGCTTCAGCCCTGGCCCCTGGGGGGAGCAGGTCTCGGGGTTATCAAGGGCTGGAAACAAGTGATCCCAGGGCCTGTCTCCCCTCCTGGGCAGGGCAGACATGCCTTGGTGCCAGCCACATTCTACCTGGACTGAGGGGCCTGCTCAGGTGCTATGTCCCAAGAGCCATAGTGGGGGTGGGAGGGGTATTGGAAAAGGGAAGGGTAGTTAATAAGAATCTGCCTTGAGATGAATTTCTCTTTCCATTTACCCACTGTTGCCCTCTCTGGTTATTTATTTCTTTAGTGCTAGGAGGGCACAGCAGGGGAACTCTGATTTTTAATAAATCCTGGATTGTATTTATTAACTTGATTCCAGCCTGTCTCCTCCCAGTTGGCTAGGGTTCTGGGAGGCTGGGTTTAACATAAGGAAGGGGTAACTGCTGCTCTGCTTGCAGCTGGACCTCTAGTGGGCAACATGGGAATTGGCAATGAGCATTCTGTGGGCATGCCACCTGCAGCTGCCCTCTGGTGGTTCAGTGGATGGATGCAGGGACCGCTTCCCCTAAGGCTGCGTTTCTAGTCCCTACCTCACCAAAGACAAGCGGTCTGCTTAGGCAGGTGTCTGTCCCAGTAATCACCATGTGTGTACACATGTGCAGGCCAAAGGTCCATGCCCACTGTCTTACTCAGTTACTTGCCACCTTTTTGAGTCAGGATCAAAAGTCCCAACGCTCTGATTCTACAAGACTAGTGGGGCAATGAACTCCAAAGATCTTGACTGACCCAGCACTGGGTTGTTACAGGTATGAGTAGTTGTGTCCAGTTCTTTTACATAAGTGCTGGGAATACAAACTCAAGTCCTTTTATTTGTGTAAGTACTTTCACCAAGGAGACCATCTTTTTGTTTTCTGTTTTGTTTGAAACTGGGTTTCTCTGTGTAGTCCTGTCCTGGAACTGCCCGGTAGATGAGGCTGAGACCCATCCGCCTCTGCCTTCCAAGTGCTGGGATTAAAGGCGCACACCACTACTGCCTGGCTTTCTGGGGCCTTTCTTGTGCTTGAGAGTCAAGTGAAATAGCTTTTACCATGAGAATAAATGGGCCTTCATGAAGTTAATGAGGCTGCATGTGCCTGACATATTAAGAACTTAATGTTAAGTCTACTCCAGGAGCAAAAGGGGCCTTCAAGATGGACAAAGAACTTGGATTTTCTTACCTGTAATCTCATTTGCTTTTTGTACAGTTTTGAATGGTTGCCTCTGACTACATACATTTCATTGGCCAACTAAGAACAGAAGCAAATTGACTCCTTCAGCTAGTCTGGGGCAGGGTCTGGGATTCTATGTCCATCTGCCTTCGTGCTCTTCCCCCCCCCCCCCCCCCCCCCCCCCCCCCCCCCCCCCGCCACTACTCAACTACAGGTTCATGACCAGGGGCATACAGCTCCAATCTGGCCATGCTTTTGGCCAGTTACTTGGGTTATCTGCCCTTAATGGTAAAATGAATTTTGCAACTACTTGTCTTGGAATCTGATCATGACAGGAGCCAATTACCATGAAGTGCCTTAGTCTTAGGGTCTAGACAGAAGGGTAAGGCTTTCTGCAGAGGGAAGCGAAGAGAGAAGACAGGAGGGCTGGCTAGCTCTACACTAGGCTAGTATTTTCACTACGCTAGGGGCCAGTGCTCCTTCATGACACCTGTTAGACACAGCCTAGAAACTAGAGAAAATGTTGGGCTTTAGGAGAGACATGGCCAAAGTACTGTCCCAGCATTTCAGAAACTGGACAGCTCAGAGTAACGCTGTTCTAAGACAACTGCATGACAGAAAGCGGTCATATCTGTCCCTCTTGGGATTCAGACTAGGGTCTACACCAGGGCGTGAAGTGGATTCCCTGAACACCAGCCTGCCTTGTTAGCTCTGACAGTGGGCAGCCTTCTTTGCAGAACACTTGCCCAAAGGCAAAGCACTTTAACAAACCGGGCATACCACGTGAAAGGTATTCTGAATTCCATGTATTTTCCCACCTGATTAGCTTTCCCTGACCCCGCCCCCAAGTCAAACAGTAAGAACCAAGCAGGTTAAGTGCAACCTCCCCACCCCCACCAAAGAATTATAACATCCCTCTATGGAACAGTGTGAACGACGAGGGTGAGGCGGCTTCCTTGTTTAGATTACAGAACTCCCTCTCACCTCTGTTAGAAACAAATAGGAAGGTTTATAATTTGCTGGAAATTGTATGGCAAAACAGATGCCCACCTCTTAGGACCGAGCTCTTGGAGTGAAATCACGACAGGGCTCCAAGGGCCTCCACTGAGGCAGCAATCTCCAGCTGGGCCCCACTTAGGGCTTGACTAGACTGTCCCTATGCACGCAGTAAAACCTAAAGACTGGGATTCAGTCTGGGATAATAAACTGGGGAGGGTTTTTGAGGGATGAATAGGATATTGCCACCACCATAGAAACAAACTACTCCCCTTTTACTCAGGGAAACATTACAGGCTGTCCTCAAGGCAAAAACCACCTCAGGCATTCACCACATTAAAATAGGACAAGGTCAAGAGGAGGCTTTTCCGTTTTACTGGTTTATAATTAAAAAAACAAACGCACCACACCCATAACCAGCACAGGTGGGGTGAGCAGTGGGGAACAGGTGCTACAGTGTGAGTGGAAAGGGGACCCAGGTGGCACCGGAGTGGAGATGAAGCCCTGGCTTGGACCCTTATTGCTGGCTGGGGGGTGGGTAGGGTGGGGGATAATCAGGTTGAACTAGGAAACACCTTACATCAAAGCTGAGGGCAGTCATAGGGGAAGGGAACCACAATGTTTTCCATGCAGACTAGAGGTGGGAGTGAGGTGTGAAAGCCCAAGTGTCTCATCCAGTTTCCTACAGTGGCAGCCCACTCTCGGGAGAATCTGGGGAGGGGGGTTACAAGAATATCGGAGCGGAGGTTAAGCACAACGTCACAGGAGATAGTGGAGCTCTTTAAATATGACACATTAAATCTGCTGATGGAGGGGCCCTGGGTGAGGAGGCTGCACCAGAGGTTTGGGGGCTTGGGGACAGGGCAATAATACCAGTGTTGACAGACGGCAGGGAAACAATAAATTTAAATTAGGACTTCATGTTGCTATCATTTGGCATAACACACTCAGGCATTGTTTTTTCCTTTTAAATATAAGGCAACTTTGCCAACACAATTTAAAACCTGAGCTTCGGTCACATCACCTCACATCACTACAGAATTTCTGGCTGAGCAACAGTGAGAATGAACCCAAGGCCTTCAGTCATCAGCTCACATTCCCCAAAGACAAGCGGAAAGGCAAGGGCTTGTTGTTATTTTTAAAGCCCACTGTGCAACAGAAGACAGGTGCAAAACTTTACAACAGAACAACCTAAAGTTACAGAGAAGTGGTGAATTTGTAGACAGCTAACTGTCACTTGGGAAGGAGCCACACTGGCCCTGGAACAGGTGGCAGCTGCTCTAAGAACGGGCAAGGGCCAGAGGGGCTGTTTCCAATGTAAGCCCCTCTGCAGTGCTCAGAACCATGCTCATTTGGTAGAGGAAGAATTCAAAGAGCTTAAGGCTTTGTGTTTTTCTTTTTGTTCTTCATTAAACTGAAGGGCTGCAAAATGTAAGGGTGAATGTACCTGTGGGGCCACTCATACAAAATGCTCCTCAAACCCACATTCATACAGAAACGTGACATTTAAAACTTACAGTGTGGACCAATAATTCTTAGCCAGTGTAGAGAACCAAATGCAGTTTAACTTCTTTTTTAAAATTTTTTTTGGTGATTTTAATTCCAAACTCTAATGTGATCATCCTTTACCTATATCTAATTCTTCAAGTAAGGTAGTTTTTGTTTTGCTTTTTTTTTTTTTCCTTAAGGGGGAAGGGAGGCAGGGATGAGGACAGTAGTTGAGTTTGGAGAGAGGCAACAGCGACAGGTCGTCTTGGGAATGTCAGGTGGACACTGCATTTCTCTGGAAAGGAAGTCAAGAATTAAGATGCCAACGCCAAGGTTTTCTCTCTGAGTCTCAAGGCTTCAGCAAGGCCAAGTACAGTGACTTGGGAGCAGCGTAAATGCAAAACCAAGCCTTGAGGAATGGGAGCAGCTGGGAAAGATGGAAGCTGGGTGTATTTTCATTTGACATCTTTACGGGAATAAATAGATTCCAGAGCACTCAGAAAGTCTGGCTTCTTAGTCCTAGACAGAGAAGCCTAACTTAAGGCTCTAGACCACTTTCCTCAGCCATACCTCAGTCTCAGAAAAAAAAAAAAAAAAAAAAGAGCAACAAGTGGTCAAGGTGGAGACAGACTGACAGGCAGCTGCTGAGACAGGGTTAGCTTCTAACAGAAAACCAGGAGTAGCTTGTGGGAGGAAAGGACCTTCTTCTGCCCCCAAATGGGCCCTGCCAAGTTCCCTTCCTTAGATATCTAAGGATGATCACACTGGAGCAGCAAAACTTTGAAACTATCCAGTTACTTCAAAGTAAGACTAAGCCTAGAAGGGTGATGTATGGCGTGTTGCCTGAGGAGGGCATCACGGCTCCCTATCTATACCCTGGGTGCTGAATATGAAGACTTCGACTATCTGTGGGATCGGGGGCTCGGGTGCCAGGGGCTCGGTGGGCCTTGCTCAACATGGCCAGGCTCTGTTCTCGGAAGCAGGCCTGCTGGAAATCCCCACTCAGGTAATCCACCGTTTGTATCAAGCTGTTCTGGCTTGCCACTGGCCCACCCCCAGTTCCCGCTCGGTAGTGGGCCCCAGGAGCTGCTGCACAGTCGAGGGGTGCACCTGTGGGCTGCCCAGCATGGAACGGCATGGCAAGGTCTTGAGACCCCGAGCTGTCGCTATTGGGAGTTGGTAGGATGTTGTTCCACAGGGGTTGGAAGTAGTGACCATTGGGATAGGCCAGTGGGGCTGGTAGGCCGTTGACAGGTGGGGATGGGGTCGGCTTCTCCAGGGAAGGCTTCAGATGGAAGGACTGTGCCAGGCAGAGTTCCTGCGGGTAGGCAGGGGCCTTGCCCACAAAACCGGGCCCTGCCAACTCGCGTCCTGCTGTATGCTTGCCTGTCAGGCCAGGGGCTGGTGTCCCACCAGCCTCGCTGCACATTTGCTGTAGGTGGGCCAGCTGGTGCTGGTTCCAGGTAACTGGCTTGAGGTCGCTAGGGTAGCCAGTAGGGGCTCGAGAGATGCCTGTGGGCAGGTTAACAGGACCTGCAGCAGGCAGCGCGGCTGTGGCCGCATGGGTGTGCTCCATGGGATTGACCACACATGAAGGCATTGGTGTGGGGACGCTGTGGGTCGACACCCGGGTGCTTGCATTGATGAGCAGACTGCGACTAATGGGGCTGGGGTTGGCGATCTGGCCCTCACACACTGAGGTAGTGCTGATGCCTGCCCTCGTCTGGCAAAACTGGTTGATCTGGTGCACGATGCTGCTCAGGTCCGGGGGCTGGCTGTGTTGTAGGGTGGCCGCCATTGAAAGGGGGATAGTTGAGGTAGACACGGTCACATTTGGGGGGGCATCTGAGTCTGGCATCTTCCGGCCTCCATGCAGCAAGGGATTAGGGGGATGCTGGAGACCCTGGTGAGTCAGGGCCTGCGGGTGGACCAAGCCCTGGGATTGGGCTATCGGCTGAGGGTGGCCCAGGCCCTGAGGCTGCTGGAGGCTCTGAGGGTGAGACAGTGCCTGTGGTGGTGGTATACCCTGAGGGTGTTGCAGTGTCTGGGGAGGGGCATGGGCCAGGGTCTGTGCATGCTGCAGGGCCTGCTGGCGGGCCAGAGCCTGGGCCTGGGGGTGGGCTAAAGTGCTGGGTGCCACAGTAGCATAGGGTGCCACTGGGGGGTTCATGATGGCCTCAGGGAGTAACCGGGCTCGGGTGCCGTCAAAGTCCTTGAGTATGCTTTTGGCTGGCACTTTGACAATGGCAAGCAGGCCTGCCTTGGTGGCAGCCTGAGTCGGGTAGGGGCTGTAGCGCTGGGCTGATGTGTCGAGGCCGTTCACAGTACGACGAACGTGTTTCCGCTGAGGAACCTTCACACTGTTGGGGAAGATTTTTATAGTCAGTGGGTTGTTTGCGACCTTCTTAGCATACGCGTCCAATTCGGCTGGGGTAGGATAGTGAGCAGTTCTCATTTTCTGTGTAGTGTCCCCTAGAGAGAGAGAGAGAGAGAGAGAGGGAGAGAGAGAGGGAAGGAGAGCAGAGAGGAGGGGCTCATCAGTCCAAGCCAACCAGCCTTTCTAGAGCCTGCTGAAGCCGTCTGTAGCCTTCACTCGAGGTCAGTCACAGTCCCCAGAGTCTCGGCACAGCTGAAACTTACTGGGTGTGTTCAGTAACCAGGGGACAGGCTGCCTAAATGACCCTCACTACAACCAAAGGAGGCAGGTGTACTGTGAGCCTGTTTTATGGGTCTCTAAAGATCAGGAGGGCAAAGCAACTTTCCAGGACTCCAGCTTAGAGATCCAGAGCCCAGTCAGCCAGTTCTCACAGACATCAGCAGAGCTCGTCAGTACATGGGGCTCTGTCCCTACCTGCCATCATGGCGCAGGGCTAAAAGCTTTAAGCCTGTCAGTGCCCTCCTCAGTCAGTCATGACACTGGTAAAGGGGACACTTAGTTTCTACACTTCAGTCTGCAGTGGCCAGCGAAGCAGCTGGGGTGCCATGCCCATGGGTGGGCAGGCCCATCTGGCATAGAGAACAAGACACTTTTTCAGGAGAAGACGAGGAAGCTGCCAATGTCTCCCACTCACAAGCTCACTTTTGTTTACAGTGTATTTGGTGCCCGACTGGTTGGAGATCAAAAGGCTGCATTTATTTGCCTGTGTGGAGGGAGGGTGACAACACATGACAGCAGCAGGGAGGGGCTGAGAATAAAAGATTCAGACCATCTCTACGTCCTATGTGCCAAAAACAGTCTGTATGTGACCCAGTCTGTCACTGTCCAAAAAGAAAGAGGAGCTGGGCTTCCTTTGGAGACTGCAGGAATATCCACTCAGATAATTCATTAATGGCAACACTCTCCTTGTTCTCATATCCGGGGGCTTCCCATCAAGGGACTCCAGTGGATGCTGGGTTTCCAATCCAGAAAGAAAAATTTCCCACGACAAGAGCTCTTTAAGTATGCCAGACTCCCCCCCTACAAGGGATCATTGCTGTTTTCTTCTCTAAGAGAAGGGGTCTACCCTAAGCATACACAAAAAGTACATCATTAACACTTGCTGAATGAGTAAGTATACACACTGCCCAAAGCAGAAGGAAAATGGCTTGGCACAGAGCCTGGGCTCAGCTGGCTGACTCTCCCCTGCTTCCTCCCTTGGCAGAAAGTAGCCAGGAAAGACCAAGGACTAATCTATTAAGTGCCCAGCTGGTAGCTTTGGTTGGCCTTGGCCCAAAGGAGACTCCATTCAAAGTCATGTCGCTGGGCATCAAATGGAGCAGAAGCAGACTTACAGGAGCATGTTAGAAGAACTGGGTAGAAACTGCTCTTCTCTGAAGCAGGGAAAGAAAAAGTTCAAGTATAGGAGAAATGAATATGTGGTCCCATGCTCTCAACAGCAGTTCAGGGATGGAGATGTAGCCAGTCCCCAACTGTGTCTCCATCTTATCAGCCTCTACTACTGTCCAATGCACCAACATTAATGGCCCTAGAACGCTTAGAAAAAACGTTCCCAGAAACACTGCAGATCAGTTCCCAGAAAGCACTCAATCATATACCTGGCTATTGTCGAAGTTAGCAGTAGCACAGGGGCACAGCTACATCAGCCCTGGCAGTGCCCTGAAGAACCCCTTTGTCCTGAAGGATCTTTACTCAGTACACCTGGACTTCACCAGAGGAGAATTTCAGGAGAAGTGAGTATGAAGCAGAGTTAGCAGGTTCATGAAAAAATTACAATACAGATTTTAAGCATAAGGGTTGGGGAGGAGGAAGGCATCCAGGAAAGATAAAAAAATAGCTGAGCATAAGAATGGGCAAGTCACCCCAATGTATATTTATGATGGTAAATCACATCATTTAGAGAGTGTAATTTACTACAAGATTTAAAGGTTGAAGAACTCTGCCAGGGGGCTGGAGAGATGGCTCAGCAGTTAAGAGCACTGACTGCTCTTCCAGAGGTCCTGAGTTCAATTCCCAGCAACCACATGGTGGTTCACAACCACCTATAATGAGATATGGTGCCCTCTTCTGACCTACAGGCAGGATACTATATAAATAAATAAATCTTAAAAAAAAAAAAAAGAAAGAAAAAAGAACTCTGCCAGGCATGGTGGCGCATGCCTTTAATCCAAGCACTCAGGAGGCAGAGGTAGGCAGATCTGAGTTCGAGGCCAACCTGGTGTAGAGTGGGTTCCAGATCAGCTAGGGCTACAGGGAAAATCTGACTTGGAACCTCCCAGCCACCCCCAACACCATTCCTAAAAGAAAAGAGAAGAAAAAGAAGAAAGGGTCCCAGGTTCAAGCTGGCTGAGCTGTGGTGGTTCACACACACAGTGTGTGTGCAATTACCAGTTGGAGACAAAAGCAGAAGTCTGGCCTTGAGTTCCAAGCCAGCCTGGGCTGCAGAGTGAGATCCTGAGTTAAAAATTAAAAATGCACAAACAAACAAAAACCTTCCTGGGAAGCCTGAGTATTCATCAGTCTGCTACAGAAGGTAGCGTTTTGCTGCTGACTCCCAGCACAGTGCCTCCCTAGACAGGCAGCACACCTGGTGAGTGTTAGAACAGTATCACCAAACAACAACTAGGACCCGCTGAGCAACAGAAGCTAAAAGTGCTGGGCTTTATTTAGTTCAGCCGGAACATGCAGACCTGCTTCTGAGTTCTCTCTAACCTCATCTCCACCTCTACTTGAGATCCATGCAAAGGACCTGGTATGAGAAGTGGTTTGTGGATTGAAATTCTCTGCTCAAAGTGGGCATCACTCCTCAGGTTTTTTCCTAGCATGGCAATCTTCTCCCGATGCTGACCGTGAAGAAAGGCAGAAGAAGAAGAACAATAAAGGTCGGGAGTGAGGGTGCAGATGGGGAACTTCTGCTGGGGAAGATCCCTGAGTGACAAGCACACTGAACAAGAGTGCCCTTACTCTAGAATAACCACCACTCACCCCATACTAGATAGAATTAAGCACTAAGCTTAGTCCTTAAAAAAATAAAATAAAATAAAAAAGCCCAACACAGACCTTTTCTTCTTTTCCTGTCCTCTTTCCTCTTTTTCTGGGTCTCTGATACCTCATGCTCACCCTGAAATCCTTACCCTTCTGCCTCTGCTTCTGATGCTACCACCACACTTATTTCTGCTGTTTTGAACCAAGGTCCCACAATGCAGACCGGGCTGTTCCTGACTTCTGACTCTTGCCATGGCCTCTCAAATGCTTAGATTTTAGAGGCATAACACCACGTCCAGTTTCCTATTTGGTTTTTGGAGATAGGATCTCACTATGTAGTTCTGCTTGGGCTTGAATCCATAACCTTCCGGTTTTAGCACCTAAGTACTGGGTGCCATCATGCTTGACTTTTTGTGAATGTGTTCTTACGGTGCCCCTCCCATGCAGACAGGCTCACTGGCACCTTACTTCTGGAACAACTTCCTCTAACCACAGATAACAGATCTTCAGTTTTATCTAAAAAGAAAAAGCTTTCTTAAATAGCTGGTACAGTTATAATATAGATACAGGGCAGTATAGAGAACTGGAGATCTGTGGCTAGAACATCAGTTTCTACCTAACGTCAAACTATGGCTCTACCATTTAACAACTGAAGACTCAGTGTGGTTCCTCATTTGTCAATAGAAATGAAACCTGCTTCACTATGTTACAAAATTACTAATATTAAGATACTCAACGCATGCCTTTAATCCCAGCACTCGGGAGGCAGAAGCAGGCAGATCTCTGTGAGTTCAAGGCCAACCTGGTCTACCAGAGCTAGTTCCAGGACAGGCTCCAAAGCTCTACAGAGAAACCCGTCTCGAAACCCCCTCCCCCCAAAAAAAGAGACTCAAGCAGGAAAAATGTGGTATGAACATGAATCCCAGCTATTTATAGCTATTCAAGAAAAGCAGGTTAGGCAGAGTCTGCCCAGTCAGAACAAAGGAACTGATCAAGGAAGCAGCGAATGTAGGACCCCTGACTTTGAGCTGAGTTAAATGTCAGAAAACAGTTGCCTAAGGCAGGGAGGGAGAGTGTGTGTGTGTGTGGTTCGTAAATCCAGTTTCCTCCAGGGAGCTCCTTGGTTTTCCTTTTGTTTTGAGGTGTGGCAGAGACCTGGAATCCACAGGTAGAAGGCCTGGGAGTCTGATAGGAGCAAGTGCTGGCCCAGCAATGGGCAGTCATGTGACATGTCATGTGACATGCAAGCTCCATGCGAAAAACAGCAAGGAGCAGGATCTGATGACTCCCACTGTACTCTGTACTCTAGCAGCTGATGAGTTTCAGGTCATCCTGGGTTAGAGGAACGCCCTGTCTCTGAAAACTAACAAAAAGAGCAAGAAGAGTCTCCCATGTAGAATTACTGAATAGGATAGAGAGGCCCAGCAGGTAAAGTTCTTACTCTTTGTGCAAGCCTGGCAACCTAATTTAGATTCAAGGAACTCAGGGTGAAAGGAAAGATCAACTCCCGAAAATTATCCTTGAACTTCACAAATGTACCACAAAAACATGCATGGATCTCCGCACATACCCGTACAAGCACAGGTACACTTCATACAAAAACCCAAGTAGCAGCTGGGTTGTGGTGGCTCACGCCTTTAATCCCAGCATGCAGGAGGCAGAGACAGGTGGATCTTTGTGAGTCCGAGGCCAGCCTGGTCTACAAAGTATTGCGTTCCAGGACAGGCTACAAAGCTGCAGAGAAATCTTGTCTCGAAAAAAAAAAACAAAACAAAAAACTAAAACAAAGCAAAACAAAACAACACAAAATAAAACAACAACAACAAAAACCCCACAAGGTAAAATAAAAATTTAAAAATATATATGTGGGGACTGGAGAGATGGTTTAAAAGCACTGGTTGCTCTTCCAGAGGACCAAGTTTGGTTCCTAGCACCCATACAGCTGCTTATAAGATGTGTGCGCGCGCGCACGCACACACACACACACACACACACACACACACACACACACACACACACACACACACACACTCACCCACTCCTGTAGTCTTCTTATCTGGGAGGCTAGGAAAGAAGGATCACGGCCCAGGAGTTTAAGACCATCCTGGGCAACATAGTGAAGCTCAACTCAACAAAATAAACAAACAAACGTATAAAAAGTATAATAGAGCACCTAACTCACAGTAATTCCTTTTCCACTAGGGGGCATGCAGATATCTGAAGAAATAAAGTCATTTCAGTATTTGTTCCAGGCCCTCCCAAGGCTCTGCATGCAGAAGGTAAACTAAAAAATGATATGTTAGGTGCTAGAAAGATGGCTCAGTAGTTAAGGGCACCAGTTGCTCTTCCAGAGGATCCAGGTTCGTTTCCTAGCACCCACACGGCAGCTCGCAACCATCTGCTACCCTAATTCCTAGGGATCTGATGCCCCCTTCTGGCCTCCGTGAGCATCAGGAATGTAAGTGGTACATAATAGATATACGGGACAAAATACCCATATACACCCAATTTTTTAAAAAGTTAGTATGCTAGCTAGGTATGGTAATGTATACGTGTAATCCCAACACTTGCGGAGGTAGAAGCAGGAGAATCGGTAGTCAAGATCATTTGTGGCTACAAAGTTGAAGGATCGCTTGGGATGCTTAAGTAAGACTCTTGTGACTTAAAGCTGGGCATGGTAGCACACGCTTTCAATCCCAGCGCTTAGGAGGCAAAAAAAGGTGAATTTTTGAGTTCAAAGCCAGCCTGCTCTATAAAACAAGTTCCAGGACAATCAGGGCTACACAGAGAAACCCTGTTTCAAAAAACAAAACAAACAAATCTGTCTCAAAACAAACAGAAACCTCCAGAAGAAACAGAAAAACAATCTAACAACAAAAAGAACAACGAGAAGCCCTTGATTGTTTCAGTCACTGCACTATCTGTTGTGATGAGCACTGCTGTATCCCGGTGCTGAGCTAGGAAACTGAGCAGATAGGCTTGGGATTAAGGAAAAAAAGAATTCCAAAAATTACAATTTCTGGGAAAAGATGGGTCAGGAGAAAAATCAAACTTCCTAAACAGCTGCAGACTCTCAAAGCAAGGGACACCATGGCACATACAAGCTTCAAATGTCCAAGAGGAAATCTGCTTGACCCAAGTATGTTCTCCACCAGCCACAGACCTCCTTGAAGCCGACATGTCTTAGGTTTGTTTTGGCTTTGAGGCAGAGTCTTGCCCTGTAGCCCAGGATGGTCCTGACTAGCAAAGCCTCCTGCCCCTGTCAAGCACTGGGATTACAGGGGGCACCCCCATTCTAGGCAATTCCTCCCTTAGTATCACTGAGCACCCCCGGTCATTGTATGTTATGTCTCCAAGTGTATTTCCTCTTAGCTGTGTTCTGAGTGTGCTTGTTGGGATATCACAGAACACAGATTTATAACCCAGTCATCACCAGGACAAAGGTTAGGGCTGGAGGTCTATCTGTATGGTTGAGTACTTCCGGAGCATGCCAGGGACAGAGGGTGGGAGAGAGAAATGCTCCTTGAGGAAGCTGGCACAGCAGGACCGACTTCCAGAGTCAGACAGCCACAGCCCTTTCATCAGATAAATTCAGAACCAGCGAGGGGGAGCTTTCTGCTCTTTCAAGGAGTGAGGTTCAAGTAGGTGTTTGTTGTTGCTGATTTCTTTTTGGGGGAGGGAGAGTGAGACAGGGTTTCTGTGTAGCCCTGGCTGTCCTGGAACTCGCTCTGCCTGCCTCTGCCTACCAAGTACTGAGAATTAAAGGCCTGTACCAACATGCCCGATTTATTTAGTGCTGAGAACAAATCCAGGGCTTTGTGCAAGCTAAGTAAGCATTCCACCAAACTGAGCTACACCCTCAGCGCCAACTTAATTTTACTATTTTGTTCACTTTTCTGAGACTGGGTGGTCCTCACCATCCTGGAACTTGCTATGTAGACCAGGCTGTCCTTAAATTCAGATATTCACCTGCTTCTGCCTCCCAAATTGTGGGAATTAAACTTGTGTGCCACCATGCTCAGCTCTTGTTTTATTTTTACACACGGTTCAAGAGCTAAGCTGCCTAGATGTTCTTGAACTTGAGATCTTCATGCCCCAGTCTTCCGAGCGGCTGGCTTCACACCATGAAGACGAGACTGTTTTTAGCCGCTGGTTACAAACCCACAGTAAACTGACTGCTCCACACCCGCCTGGTGTAGCTTCCGTGTGCTTCTGTAGGAAATGTGACTAAGACAAACTACACTAGGCATGTTGTCTATGGCTGCTTTTGAGCTACAACGGAAGAGCTAAGTAGATGACACACAAAGTTCAAAATACTGGCTTCTGGCACTTACAGAAGTTTACTACTGGCTGCCATGAAGGCCTTGGGTAAACTGCACAGCATTAAAGAAAGCCCCATTGCCTCACCACCTGCCCTGTTTCGCTCTAAAAAGGTTTATTTCAAATTCAGGGCTGTTTTTACTTAGACACTATCCATGTAAGAGAGAGTCAGAAATAAAGACTTGCCTATCACGTAGTACAGGGACAGAAGTAGGAAGCTGGGAAAAGTATGAATTACAATGCTCCGAAATAATGCAGTTAAGACAGGAATCTAACAGTTCTCAGAGGTCCAATCAGGCGGGACGTATACTAGTAAACAAACACACCCAGAGAAACCAAGGAAGTCAGCTGACCCCTGGGGGTAAAGTTTATTTCTATGAGCAAAAGTCCTGCTGGCTCACGGGGCAGACAGCAAGGCCAAAGAGAGCTGTCTGTTTCCATGACAGACCATATTCAGAGATCAAGAAATCACCAACAGTGTACACAGTCACTTTAGAGATACAAAAGTGAGCTGGATAATGAGTTTTCAGTCAGCTCCTCTCAGGGTTCAAAGGGAACATTTCTTTGAAGGGTCCTATGATACACATCCACTGAAGCGCCTTGTGGCTTTGCTGTGCAGCAGAAGGCTGCCTGTAACAAGTTCATATACACTGGGAACTGTAGGATTTGAGAGGGTTTCTCTGATCTAAAAGTATCTCGCACTGCTGACGGACAGGGCCTTTGTGCCTGCTGTCCTGCAATGTCAGCTCATGAATATCTTGGAAGTAACCAAAAGTCATGGTCAGTGCATCACAGACCTGATGCTGGGACAGCCCTCATGTAGGACAAAACACAGAAGCACACACCCTTGCGTGGGAATCCAGCCTACTTACATTTCTGAAGTCCAGTGTTCATCTGCGTGTGAGAAAGAAGCTGAAAGGGCAGGTCACCTGGCCCGGGTAGACAGGCTAGCATGGCAGACCAGCATCAACACAACATGGGGCAGTGGCTCACACTGTAATGAACAACAAAGAATAAGGTCATGGGACATAGGGCAACTTCTTCAAGGAAGGCACAAGGACATCTGATACGGGCAGCAGAGTGCCAAGTATGGACAGATAAGCAACTTAATTAACAGCATGCTGGTTAAAAACTTACCTAGAATTCTGTCTGTAGCAGCGGTTCACTCTCAACCATTAACACAGCAAAAGTGATGCTGCACTCAGTACATGTGTGCGTGAAGGAATAAAACGGGGCAAGAGCTAGCAACATAAACACACATCTTTGTAAAGCTTCCAAATTCTAAGAGCACTGGCTTTGCAGGGTTAGGCCTGCAGTCCTTACTGGGGGTCAGGGCAATACGGTGCTTCTAGAACTACAGTGTAGGATTTCAAAGACATTTCACACCTGATTTTTTTTCTTTCTCAAGACAGGGTTTCTCTGTGTAGTCCTGGCTATCCTGGAAATCACTCTGTAGATCAGGCTGGCCTTGAACTCAGAGATTTGCCTGCCTCTGTCTCCCAAGTGCTGGGATTAAAGTTGTGCGCCACCACCACCACCCGGCTTGGGATGGGCTTTTAATGTAGCCAAAGTCTGTGATTCCTTGTTCTCCCGATTCAGTCTCCAAGGGCTGGGGTTACAGGTGTTTTCTCTGAAAAAACTACACCTACACTGAAGATCCTGCAGGTGGACTTCCTCATTGTGGAGTTGGAATGCTGCAGATCCAGGGCTGCAATAATGTTGGATTACTTTCAGTCCTGCTAATCAGGAAGCTTTGTTGACTTGTTTGCTTGCCTCCCCTACCGATGTTTTCCATCAATGCATTTACTTATGAGTGTCTTTTGTTATGTGACTATAAAGTTTATGAGACTATTTCTACTTGGAACATAACATTCAGGGCAATCTGAATCCCTGTTTATGTTCACCCATACTGGACTCAAAAAAACCAAGCAGTTGTATTTTCTCTTAACACTCTTTCTGTTCACACTCCTGACTTTGTTGACATTGTAGACTGCTACAAATTATGTTTGTGCTGGTGCTAAACACATGGAGTTTGAGTAGTTTGGAGGTCTACTTCTAGTATGTGTGCACATGTGAGAAGTGGTGGTGCAGGTGAAGGATGGGCTGGTCTGGGCCTGTGTGTGTGTGTGTGTGTGTGTGTGTGAGAGAGAGAGAGAGAGAGAGAGAGAGAGAGAGAGAGAGAGAGAGAGAGAAGTAGTAGTGGAGGTGGAAGATAGGCTGGTTCAGGCCAGTGTTTGGTGTGTGTGTGTGTATGTGTGTATATACACAGTTAGAGGCTAATAAAATGCCTATATCCAAAAGGAAAAGAAAAGCCTGGACACAAATTTTATCAATTTTTAGAAGGTTTTCATTATTATTGGTGTGTGTGTGTGTGATGTGAGGGCACACACGTGTCACAAAGTACACTGTGGAAATGTGAGAACAACTCTGGGGTGCAGTTTTCTTCCGCTTCTGACTACTGAACTCGCTCTCAGGTTTGCAAGGCACGTGCTTTCAGTTTCTGTCTGTGTCATTACTATTATTATCAGTACGTACTGGATATAAGAGAAAGCACTCTGCCATGGTGTATGTGCTAGTTTTACACTATATTGAAAAGTATCATTTGTTTCTGTATTTTAATCTCCATGGATAAATGTCCTAAAAACATGAGTAGGCTACCGCTGCAAGCAGCCACCCCAGACTTTGTTTATACCCATTCACCTTCCATTACAGAACAGGCCTGAATTCTGAACGCCTGGTCGGGAGTGGTCACTGCAACCTGAGCCGAACTACAGAAGTGAAGGAGTGACCTTTAAATCACATTCATAATCAAGAGCAGAGCTGTCAGACTGGGTGGGATTTTGCTCATAAATATTTGACTTTGTGCCCAGAGCAAGACACTGAGAAGAGACCAGGAGGATGCTACTGATCACTTAATGAACAACTGGTGCCAATCTTATCAAACACTTCTGAAAACTAGAAGAGGAAATGTTTCAAACACATTGCATGGGCTAGCACTGCCCTGACACCAGAGCAGGGCAAGAACACTGTAAGGAAACCTCAGGTAGGGCCAGGAAGATGAAAGGCCCAGCAGGTAAAGGCACCTCCTGCCACGCCTGATAATCTGAGTTCAATCTCCAGATCCCACATGATGGAAGGAGAGAACTGACATTCTGTGTCATGCAAGCACCCACACCCATTCACCCAAATGAATTCTTAAAACAAACCTTCAGGAAACTATCCCTGATGAACATACACAGAAAAATTCCCCACAAAAATCATCTGCCACAACCAAGTGGGGTTTATATCAAGGATGAAAAGATGATTCAACATACATAAACCTAGAGATAAGATGAACCACATTAATCAAATGAAAGACAAATTATCCTGACAAAACTCAACATCCATCTATGATAAGACCCTCCCCACAGATGGCAGCCTGTACTACACACGGAAAGCCCTGCACTACACAGGCTGACACAGGAGAATCATGACTTTCAGACTAATCTGAACCACGGAATGTGACCTTGTCTCAAAAACAACACAAAACAATTCAGGTATAGTAGAAACACCTCAAATAAAACAAAGGCCACCTATAGAGCTCCTATAATCCCAGCATCGCAGAGGTAAAGGGAGGACGGTGCTAAATTCCAAGCTAGCCTGTACTACCTACCTATATTTTAATAATCTCTATTGAATAAAAATGAATGTCCCTATAAAATGTAAATAACCAAGTTACATTGGTTGGAGACAGCTAGTCCAGGTTTTACATATATGTTCATTATATCATATAACAAGCTTGAGTTCTGAAAGCCAGGTGTGTGTGTTGGTCCTGGGGATCACGTTTTACATATCTGTCACACAGCTTGAGTTCTGAAAGCCCCCCCCCCCCCGTCTGTGTGTGTGTGTGTGGTGCTGGAGTTCATAAGATTTCTTATGCAATCTAGGAAAATGACCAACCAACTACTGAGATAAATCATCAGCCCTTGAAATATATGTTCTATACTAACATAGATACAGAAGAAAACCTTGCAATATTAAAGAAATCTTGGCTTTTTAGGTTCATTTATGTGAGTTGCTTATCATCAGAACAGTGCTAACAGACCATCCAATAAGCATTTACCCTTATGCTCATGCGTTATTTAGTTGACTGTGGTTTGGCTAATCAATATTCATAATGGTTGAGTAACCCTGTTCCAGGTTCTGGTCAACGATACCCAAATGAGGAACACTGCACATTTCTGATGTCTTCAAAGTTATAAATGTCCCATTAGTCAACCAAGACACACAGGGAACTCCAAGAGACAGAATCACCTCTCTTACCACTACGCTAAGAAAAACTGTGATTATAACTATAACTGTATTCCCATACTCACTCAGTGTTTCGTTTCTGGGATTTAAAATGCAGCCATCTCATTCCTCATCTATAAAATGCCAGATCCTGAAAATGAAGAGATGTCTCGATTCTGTGAACTCTGAGGCAATATCTAGAGGCACCTCTGCTACTGCCTGGCCCTGAAAACTACTTTAAGACTACAGATGGAGCCAGGTGTGCCTTTATTCCAGAAATTCTGAGGCAGAGGCAGAGGCAGAGGCAGGTGGATCTTTGAGTTCGAGGCCAGCCAGGTCTACATAACGAGTTCCAGGACAGCCAGGCGAGAGATTCTGTCTTGAAAAACAAAACAAAATAAAAAACCAAGGGGGGAAAAAGACTGCACACAGTTAAGAAACATCTCCACTCTTCTGGTATAGGCAAAACAAAGCTTATTTATGTCTGAATTAAGTCTGTTGGTTTTCCCCCAGAGAAAGTGAAAAGCAGACACTAAGAGAAACTTCTTCCTAAGGTAAGACACAGGCTGGGTTCTCATCATCTTCCACAATGTCCTTCGGATGAAATATTACTCACGATTACAATCACATAGCACTTGATTTTCAAGGCTCTTAGTTCCCCATGAAAAGCTGCTGATGACAGAACAATCATCTCCGGGGGGAAACTGAGGCTGGTAGTTTGCCTGTTTCTTCCGTTCTGTAATCAGGAGATCTCAGCTACAGGGCCTCACATTTAGGAAAGCACTCTAGCACCTAACTCAGTGTACTACTAAAACTCTCAATGGTAGGTACAAATGATAGAGATAGCAAGATTTTTAAGTTTTAGAATATTTAGGCTTTTTTGTTTCATTTTGTTTTTGAGACAGAGTCTTACTATCTAGCATTGGCTGGCCAGACTGGCCTTGAACTCATAGAGATCTACCTAATTCCACCTCCATCCATGCACATTAAAGGCATGTGCCACCCAGAGTCTTTAAATAGGAACTGACTATGGCAAAGCACATCAGACATCAGGCAGACAAGTTGTTTTATTTTTTTGTTTTTCGAGACAGGGTTTGACTGTGCAGCCCTGTCTGTCCTGGAATTAGCTCTGTAGACCACGCTATCCTAAAACTCAGAGATCCACCTGCCTCTACCTCCCAAGTGCTGGGATTAAAGACATTAAAGTGACCACTGCTCAGCCAGGCAGGTTGTTTCTAAGATTTGTCTTTTTTGTTTTTAAAATTCTGTGTGTGCATGCATGGATATATTCATTTGAGTATAGGTGCTACAGAAGGCAGAGATATCAGATCTCCCCAGACCTGAAATTAGAGGCAGCTGCGAGCTCCTTGACACATGTGCTAGTGACTGATCCTCTGGAGAATGGCAGGTGCTCTAACCATTGAGCTATCTCTTCAGTCCCCAGACAGCTTTCATAATTCCTGCACTACAAAGTCAAGGCAGGAGTACTGTTGCAAATTCAAGGCCAGCTTGGTTTATACATCAAGATGCTACTTCTTTCTTTTTTTTTTTTTTTTTCGAGACAGGGTTTCTCTGTGGCTTTGGAGCCTGTCCTGGAACTAGCTCTTGTAGACCAGGCTGGGCTCGAACTCACAGAGATCCGCCCGCCTCTGCCTCCCAAGTGCTGGGATTAAAGGCATGCACCACCACCGCCCAGCCAAGATGCTACTTTTAAGAAGGAAAAACATTCCTCAGTACAGCTACAGTCTATGTAATTGTAGTCATAACCTGAATTAAAAAGGGCTTTCACAACCTTAGCAATGGCAGGCTCTGGCAAAGCAGTGTTTGGAGATAAGCAATGTAAGCTGCACATTTATATCCTTTCCTCTTCCTCACAATAGCACAAAAGCACAAAAGGCCAGAATTCCTTACCACAGTCACTTCCCCAGAAAGGACCGTGTCTAATCCAGTCTAGATGTGACTTCCAAGTATGAAGGGTGACAGAAAGGTCACTTGGAAAGCTTGTTTTATTCTAAGTACACAACTCACAAGGTGTTATTTGGAAACAGTCTAAGACGCCATTTTGAGGTTGTGGATAGCCATGTTTCTAGGTCCACGGCATCCATTATCACACCTGATGATGCTCCAGTGCACAGGCGCCTTCCTCTGTGCTGGAAGTGTCTCATCAAAGCCAGGCGGTGGTGCGGACACCTTTAATCCCGAGTTCCAGAACAGCCAAGGCTGTGAAACCCTGCCTTGAAAAAGTCAGGCAGTGGTGGCACATGCCTTTAATGCACGTAGGAGGCAGAAACAGGAGACAGGAAGGAGAGCTTGAAGCCAGCCTGGGCTACAGAGTGAGTTCCAGGACAGGCACCAAAGCTACACAGAGAAACCCTGTCTCCAAAAAACAAAAACAAAAGCAAAAGAAGAAAAATAAACAAACAAAAAGAAGTGTTTCATAAACTATACCCCTGGGTTTATAAACATTCGAGGGGCATTTGTAACCTTTTATAGACTTTTATTTTTGCTATTTAGTAAGTAACACTGATTCTCACTGTACATAAAAAAGGCTGTTTATCAAAACTGCAGAGTTGACTTAAATGAAACAGAACAGATGCTAAAGATTTATGAATAGCTCAAAAAGAAAGGATCTACAGGAACACTGAGTGTGTGCCAGAGGGTAAGGGCATGACTCCTACCAAAGACACTGGTGGAGAAATATAAGCAACTACTGAATATATATAAATAGTATAACCATCTAGTAATTAAAAACAAAACCCTAAACTTTGGGCAATGACATACTCCTGTGGACCTAGGCCAGGTTCAAGGCTAGCTCCAGTTACATGCTGTACTACATGAGACTCTGTCAAAAAGACAGGAGAGAATGGAGGAGGCAGAAGAGGGAGGGATTTGCTGGTTGGCTTCTGTCAACGTGACACAAACCTACATATGTCTGGGAAGAGGGAATCTTAACTGAGAAAAACATCTCCAGAAGATTGGCTGTAGGCAAGTCTATGGGGCCATTTTCTTGAGCAAGCTCCAGGACAGCAAGGGCTACACAGAGAAACCCTGTGGGAGGGGGAGGGGGGGGAAGAGAACATTATAAAACGAGTTGGTTGGGTGATTGCCTAGCATGCAGGAGGCCCAGCACCAAACACTCAGCATGGTGTTTCACAACTCTAATATCGGCACTTGAGAAGTGAAGACAAGAGGATCAGAAGTACAAGGTCATTCTCAGCTGCACACCAGGTGGGAAGCCAGGCTGGGTTACAGGAGACTGTCAGTAAATATTAATATACCTTCAGAGCTGAGGAAGCATAGGTTGAGCATCCTACTGATTTTAAAAATAATCAAAAAGTTTTCCTTTGTACTTAGGACATAACTTAAAATACAACTATAATCTTATAATGAGCATATACTGCTGAGAATGACATTTAGTTCTATCTTGGTCTAGTCTCCTATGATAAGCAGAAGTGAACTCAAGGGTATGGTCTCAGAATGTAAAAAACATTAAGGCTGTTCCTAATAGATTCTTTTAAAATATGATTCTACACAGCTCTTCAAAAGAAGGACAGTATGTTTTAATTGTGAGACAGATTTCTATAACATTCTGACCTCTTGTATAAAAGAGGTCTGGACAAAGAAATAACTGTAGTGCAGAGAGGGAATGAACTGTGTCATGGTGGTCATTAAAATCCATCAAGTTCATACTTCAGCCTTGGGATAACTGCAGCCAAAACTGACTCAAAGTAATTATCACTGCTATCTGCAATAAAAGTTAATTGGACATAATTGAACTAACGCCCTAATCGGAGGGAAGCTGCAATTGGCAAAAAGCCCATTTCTCCTGCTCCTTCTATCTGACAGCAAATGAAACTACTAATGCTAATTGTGGACAAACACGAAATTGCTCTCATGGTTCCCCCACTGCAAATTACTCTGCAATTCCAGCTAATGCCCAGCATGTTGAGCTGGAAGAAAAATCCTCAACCAGTGCTTCTTCTGAGAAAGATGAATTAACAATAGCCAACCGCATTAAAGCTAAAGTCTGCTAAGAACTGTTAAATCCCCCTGAACAACCTAAGTAAAGCAAGCATTGTGGTCCTATCCCCACGCTCTGAAGTTGTGTGCTGTATGCACGCTATGCCACCAGCATGTTCTAGTAAAAAATTATGCAAGAAGGTGTAGAGATGGCTCAGTTAAAAATGCTTACTGCCCTTGCAGAGGACCCACACGGCAGCTCACAACTCCTGTAACTCCAGCTCCAGGGGACCTGACAGCCTCTTGTCTCCTTGGGCTCCTGCATGCACACAGTGCACATCTCTTATGCATATACATATATACATAAACATAACTTTAAAATTAATTAAAAACAGAATTCAAAATAAATTCTTTCCTGTTTTTCATTACATTTTATTTGTGAGTACACATGTGCCATGGTATGCATACAGCAGGTGAAAAGGCAACTTGGGTTTTCTCTTTCTACCATAGGTACCAGGGATCAAACTGAGGATACCGGGCATATTGTCAAGAGCCTTTATCCCTAAACCTCACAATAACCTCATCACCTCATTTTTAGAAAGGCAAATACCATTAATGATCTGTTTCAGATTTTAGATATAGCAGATTTCTGTGGCCTGACTCACTTACCTCTACTCTGCTAAAACACTGTGTGCTTTCCTCTAGAATGTAATGTCAGACTTGTGGTTACTCCTCCTTTCTGTCTTAATAAATTTATTCTTTGTCTACGAATGTTTTGCCTGCATTTATGTCTGTGGGCCACATAGTACCTGGTGCCTCTGAAAGTCAGAAAAGGGCACTGAGTCCCCTGGATCTGGAGTTACAGAGGGTCATGAGCTATGTGGGTGCTGGGAACTGAACTTGGGTCCTATGGACAAGCAGGCTGTACTTTTCACTGCTGAACCACCTCTCCAGTCCTTTATAATAAACAGATTTTGTTTGTTTGTTTTGGGGAGTGGTGCTGGGATTTCATCCCAGAGTTTTCTAGATGTTAGGCAAGCACTCTGCTACTATACTCCCCTCTTTCTGTCTTTTTTTATTCCATATAGCCCTGATGGCACTGGATGGACTATGTCATCCACACTGGCCTTGAGCTTGCAGGGATTCTATTGCTTCTTCATTACAGCCTGTGCATTTTCAGGTATGAGACATCCCAACTAGCTGACCCCGCTCAGGTACAGAAGTTTAAAAAAACAACAAATAAACAAAAATCTAAATGGTGGTGGTGCACACCTTTACTCTCAGCACTCAGGAGGCAGAGGCAGGCAGATCTCTGCATTCGAGGTCAGCCAAGGTTACACAGAGAAACTCGGTTCCAAAAAATCAAACATAAAAACCAAACACACAAACAAGTCAAAGTGCTACTCTCCCCGCCCCCATTTTTTTTGAAATGGGATCTCTCTAGTAGCCCTGACTGTCCTGGAACTCACTCTGTAGACCACACTGGCCTCGAACTCTCAGAGATCCACCTACCCCTACCTCCAAAGTGTTGGGATTAAAAGGTAAATTTCTCCAAGGGCTGAAGAAATTGTTTGGCATTTAAGAATACTGACTGTTCTTCCTGAAGACCAGGGTTCAATTCCCAGCACCCACATGGCAGCTCACAACTGTCTGTAACTCCAGTTCCAAAGGATCTGACACCCTCACACCAATGTACATTGAATAAAATAAAATTTTAAAAAACAGTATAGGGGCTGGAGAGATGGCTCAGAGGTTAAGAGCACTGGCTGTTCTTCCAGAGGTCCTGAGTTCAATTCCCAGCAACTACATGGTGGCTCATAACCATCTATAATGAGATATGGTGCCCTCTTCTGACCCATAGGGATATATGTGGGCAGAATACTGTATACATAATAAATAAATCTTAAAAAAATTAAAAAAAAATAAAAAATAAAAAACAGTATGTGCCACCACAACTAGCACTTTAAAAGATTATTTTTATATTTATTGCTGACAAAACACATTTTGGTTATACTCAGAAAAACCTATCTGTGTGTATATACATGCATGGCAGGGTCAGAGAACAACCTGAGGAGTCAGTTCTTTCCTTCTACCATGTAGTTATAGGTACCAGACACTGAACCAAGGACATCAGACTTGGCAGCAAGTGCCTTTTACTTATGCACCCTTTCCTCTTGACCATGTTTTGTTGTTGTTTACTGAGATAGATCTTGTCACATGGTCCAGTCTGGCCTCAAAGTCTAGGGAACCCTCCTAGGTTTGCCTCTTGAGTACTAGAATTACAGACATGTCCCAACATGCTCAGCATTACTTTTTCCCTTGGAAAACTCCAGGCCACTCTGGTCTACATAGCAAGTTCCAGAACAGCCAGGACTATGTAGAGAGACCCTGTCTCAAACTGTAATAAAAATAGTGTGAAAAAAAATCAATCAATCAAACAAACAAACAACAAAAAACCAAAATAATTAAAATAGTGTGAAGAGACACATGACTTGGCAACTCTTACAAAGGGAAGCATTTCACTGGGGTGGCTTACGGCTCAGAAGTTCAGTTATCACGGTGGGATATGGCAGCATGTGCACAGGCATGGTGCTGGAGAAGGAGCTTGATCCAAGGGCAACAGGAAGTGAACTGGGACTGGGAATAGTTTGAGCATAGTAGACCTCAAAGCCCACCCCCACAGTGACACAATTCCTCCAACAAGGCCATACCTAATCCAACAAAGCCACACTTAATAGTGCCCCACCCCATGGGGGCCATTTTCTTTCAAACCACCCCAGTATGAGAAACCCCCTTATGAGTTATTATACAAGGAGGCCTGGGCCAGGCTATTGCTCTTTGTGGTACATCAGGGCTAGACAGCAAGTCCATATGACTGGCAAACATTTTGGTTACAAGACAGGAAAATCAAGATGGAACTGACCTGAAAACTTCCTCCCTTCTGGCTAGAGCTGCCTTAGTGCTATAAGGTGCTATGCATGCCTCCAAGGGAGAAAAGCCATCAATGGCGACCATACATTCTACAATACCAACCAACCAACCAAGCAAGATAGCCCCTTGTACAATGAAGGCGTGAGGGTTAGGGGTCAATGCTTTCGGCCTGGATTTGAGACTTGCTCCACAGGAGGGAGTAAGACTAATATTGTAACCTATAAAGAAGCCCATGTTTGGGGAATCTTAGGCCCTAGCAGGTAACCTATAACAAGGACTTGCTAAACAGACCTCTAAATGTTCTATGTTTATACACACACTCCTTCAACCTCCATCAGGAAAGGTTCTTCTGCAGTGAGCAGCAGTTAGGGAGGGATTCGCAACTAGCCAAAATGCTGAGACTAAGTGCACTGGGTGCTCAGGCCCGGACAGTGCATGTGCATCAAGCCCTCATCACAGAAGAGGGGTCCTGTAAAGATGTAAGAACCAGAGGATGGGCAGGAGTGTGCAAATAAACACCATGTTCTATGAGGTCCTTGCCCTTGTGAATCCTCTGCAACTTGGTGACCTGCCCAAGATCAAGCCAACAAGATTAGTAAGCGTTCCAACAGGCAACATTAATTGGACTCAGTGGGCTTTAAAAGAAAGAAAACATGAAGTGGGGAGGGGGGCCTGTTGGGGATATATGAGATGGCAAGATAGAAGAGTAAAACAGGGGAGTTGGGGTGGATATGATCAAGATGCATCGTTCACACGTAAAAAATTACCAAAGAATACATGAAATATATTTTATAAACAAAAAAATTTTGTCTTGTTATCATTATAAAAATGGGATGTTGCTGCTGCTGCTGATTATTAGGATTTTTCAGGACAGGGTGTGTCTCTGGCTGTCCTGGAACCCACAAAGACCTACCCGCCTCTACCCTCAAGTGCTGAGATGGGCATGTACCACTACAGCTGGCCGGTTTTTTAAGCTTTTGATCTTTGTTTAAAAATAAAATAAAATAAAAATATTCCTGAGTTAAAATTAGGTGACAGATTCCTAAAATACATTTAAAATTTGGTTGTTCTTTTCTAGTCATCCATTAACTATGTAATCAACAGTTCAGAAGCGCAACACTGCTGAGAATGTTATATATGACTCTTGTGCTATATAAGTCTTCTAAAATTAATGCAAGTGTAGCTTCTGAAAAGGGATCTTGAACAAATGTTTTTTGAGATGCTAGGAACTGCCCACAGGACAGACAGAATGAACCTGAGACCATCTGGGGCAGATCCTGTGCTGGTGCCATGGGAAATGGAGAGCAAGCCAGCAGGCGGTTAATCAACAAGTCTTCAGAGAATACTGGTCACAGAAGAGAGGGAGCTGGAGGAATTTAAAATGAAGCCATGCTCTGCATGGCAACCCTTGCCTGCTATACTATGACTTGGGAAACTGAAGCAGGAGGATCCTAAGTTTGAGACCAGCCTAGGCATCAGGGCAAGACTCTGTCTCAAAACCACAAGATGGAGTTGATTTTGCAGCTCTTCAAAACCAAACTAAAAGCCACGAGGTTACGAGGAAAACACGATCTTCTATACTGCTAGCTGGTATTAACTAAATGCATTCCAGCCGAGCTCCCGTCAGTGTGTTAGATTTATTTCATAGACATATACCACTTCAAAACTAGGTGTTAAAGAAAGGTAGAACAAGCCGGGCCGTAGTGGCGCACGCCTTTAATCCCAGCACTCGGGAGGCAGAGGCAGGAGGATCTTTGTGTGTTCGAGACCAGCTTGGTCTACAAGAGCTAGTTCCAGGACAGGCTCCAAAGCCACAGAGAAACCCTGTCTCGAAAAACCACAAAAAAAAAAAAAAAGAAAGAAAGGTAGAACATGTTAACCAATTTGACAAAAACTAATATATTCTAAACAGACACTTAGCTATCAGACTATTAAAGCAGTGGACCCAAGGAAGTTGGAATTTCCCCAGGAATCTCATGAAAAGGTATCACAGAAACTCTTCTCTGCAGGGGAGATTATAAATTTAGAGACAATGATGGGCCAATGGTGTGCTGTACCACACCTTGATCAAGACTGGATCTACAATCTCACTTCAGGATCCAAGGATCTCTTTGGCCTTTTTCCCAATGTGGTGGCTACACTGAATAAATCTCCCTTTTTTACTTTAAAAAAAAATTTTTTTTTTTGGTTTTTCGAGACAGAGTTTCTCTGTGGCTTTGGAGCCTGTCCTGGAACTAGCTCTGTAGACCAGGCTGGTCTCGAACTCACAGAGACCCACCTGCCTCTGCCTCCCGAGTGCTGGGATTAAAGGTGTGTGCCACCACGACCTGGTTACTTTTTAAATTTAAATATATATGTAATTTGTAATATATATCAGCTATAGGGAGGGGAGATTATCTGATGCGAAATTAAAGTATAACCATACCTGAGAGATTAAAAAAATATTATAAATGAGGGATCTATGGCCGGGCAGTGGTGGCGCATGTCTTTAATTCCAGTACTCGGGAGGCAGAGGCAGGTGGATCTCTGTGAGTTCGAGGCCAGCCTGATCTACAGATATAGTTCCAAGACAGCCAGGACTGTTTCACAAAGAAACCCTGTCTTGAAAAGCCAAAAAAAGGGGTGGGGGAAGGGAAATCTAGAAATTGTAATATATTTATTGAAGGTAAATAGCCTGAAACAAACACATTTAGTAAAGACATCAATTACTCATACACTTACTGAGTCACCTTGTATCAGGTGTATCAGGTACTGTGGCAATATTGTATATTAGGAATACAAAACAGAACAAAATTTCTGGTGAATATATAAATAAAATTGTTAAAAAAGAAAAAAATCAAAGATGTCAGGTGTAGTTGTAATAGTAGTGGCAGACAATTTTAATCCCAGCACTTGAGAGGCAGAGGCAGGAGGGTCTAAGCTAAAAGTCAGCCTGGTCTACATAGCAAGACAGAGGACAACCAGGGACACACAGAAAGGCTCCAACACACACACACACGTTCTTGTGCTCACAGGTGAGCACTAGGGGAACTAGGAGGTTAAACACACAGACACACAGAGTTGTCTCTTTAAAGGAAGAGATGTATAACTTGTTTACCACCCAGAAGGCTGGGGTCAGATGTGGTTAATAGCCTGGTGCACTATCTGTGTGGCCAAGACCACACTGGATCCTCCCCCAGATCCATAGAATTCTTTAAGGAAGATGTTCTATGTACTTTACAGAGTTTCAATGTAGTCATGTCTTAAGCTTTGTTTGTTTGTCTTTCTGAGACAGAGTTTCTCTGTGTAGCTCTGGCTGTCCTGGAATAGTTCTATGAAGCAGGCTGACCTCAAACTCAGAGATCCTCCTGCTTCTGCCTCTTCAGTGTTGTAAGTAAATGCCTGCACCATCTTACCCAGCTATGTCATATGCTTTATTACGCACAGGGAACTGAGTTATTTATCATCAGGAAATTTTTCACCAAATTGCGGTGTGCTTAAACATACCTAAAACAAACCAGTCAGGGTCGGACTCCTGAAGTTTGAACCTACAGCAGGCTGAGTCGTGTTAAGCCAAACTGCCTTTGTCTCTTGCTGGCCATGGTCAGAGACCCCCATAGGATACCATTCATAAGGTCCTGCCTCAATACTACCCCCATTAAAAAAAAAAAAGTAGGTGTAAAGTAGACCTACCTTAATTAAAATGACTAAAGTGCCCAGTACAGTGCCTGTGTCTCCAAAAACAGGAGGGGCCAGATGCCTTCAATCCCGGCACTTGGGAGACAGAGGCTGGTGGATTTCTGATTTCCAAGTCAGCCAGGGTTACATGGTGAGACCATCTCAAAAAGGTGCCCCACAACTATCTGCAACTCTTGTTCCAGGGGATCCTACATCCTCTTCTGACCTCTCTGGGTACACACATGCACACAGTGCACAGGCATACACATGCAGGCAAAAACATCCATACACATAAAATAAAAACACAATGACTCTGAAAACATCTTTGGATATTTTTGTCAGTGCTTTGTTTGCTTTTCTGTACAAACAATGAGTAACCAAGAAGTAATTGTGTCACTGACATAAAGGAACAACCCTGCTCCATGAAGGTAAGGACAGTCTCTACCAGTACATACAGGCAGCAATGGAACAAACCTGGTCTACTGTGCTATTGTGGAATTTGTTTTAATTAGCCTAATGCTCCCTTCCTGAAGTTCATGGCTTCTCGTCTCTTTATTTCTTATAACAACTCACAGAGAATTCATCCTTTCTTTCTTTCTTTCTTTCTTTCTTTCTTTCTTTCTTTCTTTCTTTCTTTCTTTCTCTCTTTCTCTCTTGGGGGGGGGGTTCAAGACAGGGTTTCTCTGTGGCTTTGGAGCCTGTCCTGGAACTAGCTCTTGTAGACCAGGCTGGCTTCGAAATCACAGAGATCTGTTTGCCTCTGCCTCCCGAGTGCTGGGATTAAAGGCACCCCGGCTATCTTTCTTTCTTTTGATTGGTAACAGTGTCCTGACCTTTGTATTGCCTTGGCAACCAGAGGGAAAAACCAGCATCTCAGGGGTAAGTTAGGAAGTCTTCACTTGTTGATGTATTTTCTGCAGGGCTGGGGATGGAACCTAGAGCTCTGGGGATGATAAGCATGTGCATGCTTTTCCCTGAGTTATTATATGCCTGCCTTTAAATAATTTCAAATAAGGTTTTTCTACATTATAGGAGAAAATAGTTAAAAATCCAGAAAAAAAATCAAAATGGTAAAATGTTTGTAATTCTAGTAATGAGGCAAAAAGGTTTAGTTCAAGGTCTGAGCCAGGCCTACTGGCTCAGGCCTGCAATCTCAGTTACTCAGTACTGAGGCAGGAGGACTGGAAACTCTAGGCCTCCTTGAAACTCAGAGAAGGTAAGATTCTAACTCAGAAATCACAGTTCTGGGTCTGACCTCACTACACTGTCTGGATATTGGCAAAGCCTTAGTTTTCACTTGGGAAATCCTGAGAATGGAATTACTGAATCATTAGATGAAAAAAATCTAGAAGTTTAAAATATTATTTATTAATTTATTTAGGTTTTTCAAGACAGGATTTCTTTGTGTAGCCTTGGCTGTCCTGGAATTCACTCTGTAGACCAGGCTGGCCTCGAACTCACAGAGATTCACCTGCCTTTGCTGGGATTAAAGGCCTGTGTCACCACTGCCCAGCTTGAAGTAAAAATATTTAACTTAATACCAGAAATGATTCTTGAGCTAAAGAAACTCTTGGTTTAACCTATTCTGTGTTGTTAATACAATTATATTGTAGACATATTTAATTTTGAAGTATGATTTGTACTCAAGTTACCAAAGAACTCCTTTGAGGCAGACCCAGACCTTTTCATTTGTCTCATAAATTTGCAAATAATGAAATTTCTCACTAAGCAGAGGGCTAAGATTTTGATAACAAAAGACTGCTCAGTGCTCACAGAAAACCAAGGTTGGGGAGAAGGAAGCAAAGGCTTGCATTCTAAAGAATAGATAGAAAACTTGATTTATTTGGTTGAAGAAATAAAAGATATGTCTATAATGCAAAGGTAACTTTGGGGATGAATAGATAATTCAGTGGTTAAGAGCACTGACTGTTCTTCTAGAGGACCTGGATTTGATTCATAGCACCAAGATGGCAGCTCACAACTCTCTGCAACTTCAGTTCGAAGGCATCTAAGACCCTCTTCTGGCCTCTGAGGACACTGGGCATATCACAGTACACAAACAGATATGCAGGCAAAATTCCCATATACATAAAATAATCTTTTTTTAATTGAAAGGTAACTTTGTTTTGAATAGCTCTAGTACTCCCATAATGTATTCAGTAACAAACATAGTCCAGGTAATTAATTCAGTGGCCTCTTCTTCTCTCACTGACAGACTGAACAGCTTTGAAGATAATCTCTCTCACTCTATCAAGACTCAGTAGACAGATTCATTATTTATACCCTCAATTGTTTACTCTGTCCTATTTTCCCATCCATCCAGGCCCAAGGGCAGTGTTATCATTGGCCTGTTTCCAAAATGAATATGGTAGCTCATTGTCTCACTAGCTACAAAACCAGAGATATTCAAACACAGTGTGATCTAATACCACAGAGCAACCTCATCTGCCACCCGACCCCAAAACACAAATTTCTTGCTTAAGTGAAATCCATCTATCTCTATGGTTGGCTGTTGATTAATTTATTAATTACATGTTACTTTATGGTCTCCCTACATAGCCCAGGCCAGCCTCAAACTTAGAATCCTATCTTAGCCTGTTGATTACAGGCTAGGATTACAGGCAGGCAGACTGGCTGTTCTGAGGCACTGAATAACACATATACACACACTCAACAAGCTTTTTTTTTAAATTAACTTTTATTTTATGTGCATTGGTGTTTGTGCCTTTATTCATGTCTGTGTTCATGTGCCTTTATTCATGTCTAGGTTGGATGACCTAGAACTGGAGTTACAGACAACTGTGAGCTGCCACGAGGGTGTTGGGAATTGAACCCAGGCTATCTGGAAGAGCAGTCAGGGCTCTTAACCACTAAGCCATCTCTCCCACCACCACCCTTTTTTTGTGAATCAGCAAAAATTCTTAAAAGGTAACATCGTTAGAAAGGCAGCTCTGGTCCAGGTGGTGGTGCACGTCTTTAATCCCAGCTTTTTCTTTGGGGGGGGGGGGGAGGTGGGCCTCTGTGAGTCTGAGGCCAGCCTGGTCCACTGGCACCAAACACATCTCCATAAGCATGCTTCCTCCGTCTCTATCTAAGCTGAACTCTAAGCAGCATCCCCAGGTATTTTTTTTACCTATAAGATTTTCTTACCTTGAGTAAGTTTTTCCCAGTTCCAAACTTTATCACTTCCAAGCAGATTATTATGGGAATTAAGCAAAGCCATGGGCCCAATGCTTCCTTCCTTTACCTTCTCAAGGGATCACTTTATACTTCACACATTACATTAAAGTCTCCCTTTAAAGAGAACATAAGGCCATTTTTTTTTTTTTTTTACATTCTACGCTGCAAGTCACAGAGATAAACAGAATGGATATAAACACAGTGCTAAAGAAAATTCAGTGAGTTACTTCAACTTCAGCAGTACTGTCTCTTCAACCAGTAAACAAGTCAAAGCTTTGCATAATTGTTTCCTTGAAGATAAATCTGAGTTTCCAAGCCATTTAAATGATACCTGGAGACAAATACAGATACACCCATTAGTAGTTCTATACATAGCCTCTTGCCTCCAGGGAAAAAATTCTTTGGGGAACCCCAACTAATTTGCACCATGCAAATTACTGACTGCACAACTAGACAAGAAAACAGGCATATTAGATCTGGAGGTATAACTCAGGTGGCAAAGTTCTTCACCCACATGCATTGCAAAGTTAATATAGTAAGAAAAGACTATAAACCCAGCCCTTGGTAGTCTAAGGCAGAAGGATCAGAGTTCGAGGCCAGAGAAGAGGAAATGGCTCACTGGGTAAATTCCTTGATGTACAAGCATAAAGACATGAATTTGGGAGCCAGGCATGATGCACACCTTTGACCTCAACACTTGTGAGGCCAGCCTGGTCTACATAGCAATCAAGTTCCAGGACAGAAAGAATCACACAGAGACCCTGTCTCAAAAACCAAATAAAGCAAACAAAATAAATAAATAAATAAATAAATAAAGCTAAAGTCAAACAAAAACAAAATCCTGAGCCAGGTGCAGCAGAGAGTGTCTATAACTCAGTGCCAGGCAACAGAAACAGGCAGATCTAGGAGGACGGGTGGGAGCTTGCTCTGCCCAAATCAGCAAGGTTCAGATCTAGTAAGAATACCTAACTCAAAAAAATAAGGTAAAGGAGCTAGAAGGCTCAATGGCTAACAACACTGGTTGCTCTCCCTGGGTTCAATTTCATGCACCCACACAGCAGCTCACAACTATTTGTCTATTAACACTCATTCCAGGGTATCTCATGCTCTCCTCTGGTCTTCAAGGACACTAGGCACTCACACGGTTCACAGAATACATATTTAGACAGAACAACTATACACATAAAATAAAAATTTTTTCAATCTTTGGGGGAAAAAAAAAGGTAGCCAGGAGACAGTGGCGCATACTTTTAATCCCAGCACTTGGGAGGAAGAAACAGGTGGATCTCTGAGTTCGAGATCAGCTGGTCTACAGAGTGAGTTCCAAGACAGTCCAAAGCTATAGAGAAACCCTGTCTTGAAAAATCAAAGGAAAAAAAAAAAGGTAAAGAAGCCATTTGAAGAAAACATCTTGATATCAACCTCTGGATTCTACATGAGGCACCTGGACCAGAAAACCTGTACATGCACGTGCACACAGACACATACACCTTAAGGCCACGCTGAGCTACACAGTGAGACCCTATCTCAAAACAAAACAAAAAGCAGGGAGCAAAGTATAGCATAACTTTATAAAAAGCCTTTTAAAGTGTTTACACCTAAGAAGAGAAAAGAAAAATCTAGGGTCTCAAATAGGAGGGCAAACAAACCAAAGTACCACAGTGGCTTTCTCACAATTTCCCCACCTTGCTAGAGAGCAAAACAAACTTCACAGGTATTATAGATCACATCTATAATCCCAGAACTGGGAAGGCAAAGGCAGATGCCCTCTTGAGTTTGACGACAGCCTGGTCAATGTATTGAATTCCAAGCCAGCCAGAACTATATAATGAGACCTGGACTCAAACAAACAAAAAAAATAAATAGCCGGGCAGAGGCCAGCCTGGTGAACTCCAGAGTGAGTTCCAAGACAGCGAAGACTGTTACACAGAGAAACCCTGTCTCAAAAAATCAAACAGACAAATAGATAAGATAGCTAGATAGATTGCATTTTATTCGAAACACTAGATACCCATGATTTTGACATTGCATTTTCAGTAACCAGTTAGGTAAGACACATCTGGAGGACCCTCTTCCCTTCCCAACGTAAACACAGTTCAGACTTTAGGGAATAAAAGCATAATACATGAAAAATCCCAGAGCTAACGCAGGACTATTGTGAATTTCCTTTTTGTAGATAATTCTATACTAAGAATACTTGAAATGTTTTGTATATGAAATATGTATTTGTATATGTATGTGTATACATATATGTGGAGACGAAAAGTTCATTTCCTAAAAAAAAAAAAATTCATTTCCTGACCCATGTTTCTATAACTGAGGTATTTCCTGTCCCATCATTTCTATTTTTCTTGTTTTAGGGCAGAGTTTCGTGTAGCCCAGGTTGGCCTTGAAGTTCTAATCTTTGTTTTTCCACCATTTCCCTAAAGCATCCTGGATGCTAAGCAAGCACTCTACCAACTAAGCTAAATCCCGAGTCCCTTGTTTTCTATAATACTTGACTCTCATCCCAATTGTTCCTGATTAGCTAGAGATAAAATAAATCATGAAGAAAAATTACTCATCCAGCTAAAACTGTGATACAGCTGTGGAACATCAATTATATCTTCAAAACTGATCTCCAGATACAACAATCACTGGAAATTAAACCTAGATTATTAAAGTAAATGAATCATTTTTATTAATATTTATAACAAAATGTCATCAAGAAATTAGTATTCATCTTTTCTCACATAGCTCTTTGCTAATCAACATTAAAATAACACTGGTCCCAAACACCTTTAATAGAAAATGCACAATTAAACTGGATGGTGATGGCACACACCTTTAATCCCAGCACTTAGGAGACAGAGACAGGTGGATCTCTGAGTTGGAGGCCAGCCAGGGCTAGAGAGAAATGTTGTCTCAGAAAAAAAAAAAGAAAAAGAAAAAAAAAAAGCACAATTAAAGCAAAGATAACAAGACCTGGATGACTGCTGTTATCCCAGCATAGAGGAGGCAGAGGCAGATTAGACTGCAAATCACAAGACAACCTGGGTACCAGGCCAACGAGGACTACAAAAGGAGACCCGTCTTGTAAAAAAATAGTAACAGCTGGGTGGTGGTGGCGCATGCCTTTAATCCCAGCACTCAGGAGGCAGAGGCAGGCAGATCTCTGTGAGTTCGAGGCCAGCCTAGTCTACAAGAGCTAGTTCCAGGACAGGCACCAAAGCTACAGAGAAACCCTGTCTCAAAAAAACAACAACAACAACAAAAAAAACCCCACAAAAACAAAGATACACTGCTATCCAATAAGTATACCCTTTGTTCCTAAAATGTCCAGTTTCTGAACATTTTACCTTCAACTGATAACTTTCCTTCTATTTAAAATATGTAAACAAGTTCCTAATTTGAGCTTTAGAGACCCATTTATAGCAGAAAGGACCAAGTCTCCAGCGGTGGTGCACACCTGTTAATTCCCAGCCGTTTAGGGAAGCTAAACCAGGACGGTGGAAAGTCCACGCCAGCCTGAGCCTGAACTATAGAGGAGAGTTCCTTTTATAAACGAATGAATGAACTACAAAAATAAACATTGTCTAATTTGTAATGCCACAGCCACCCAATTAATAAAGATTGTGGAGAACACTTAAAAAGATAAACTATCTGTACTTACTAAACTATCTGTACTTTTCTGAAATATGCAGCTTTGGTTGTGACAGAAACAAACCCTTCACGAATCCATGAACAGCACTGACCTATGAATATAAAACAGCAAAGGAGAAGCTAATAAAACCTTCAAGTTCAGTAAGAAGGTAAGTTTCCCTGCTCTAGCTCTTTATCCTATAGGGTTTGAGCCAATACACAAAGCCCGTGACAGTGTTCTCAGGGAAGAGACTTTACCAGAGTTAATCGCTAACAATTTATCAGGATTGCTTTTAACTACCGAGGCCGGAGGGCTGCTCCCTTTTTCCACCAGACCCTCCTCCAAGATTACTGCTGCTGATTAAACCTGACCCAGAGAGGAGAATAAGGGCAGCCTTAATAAACGCAGATGCTGTATAGTTTTAAAAACCCAAGCCTGGGTTTTATCTTTTCCCCTCCGGTTTGCTGCATCAGATACCATATAAAAAGGGCTCCTCTTTTTTCCATCTGAGCAATTTACTACGCGGCCGACATCTACACATCGGTAAAAAGAGATTAAGTGTCCTGAATCTCCTTAACCAGCTGCAGGGGTGAGATGAAGAGACAGAAGGAAGGATGAAAGGGAGAACTGGAAAATAAAAACAAGGTGATGAGACGTAAAGATCATCCTTCCCATTCCATTTCCCCTTTCTTACAAGGTTAAGTCGGCTAAAGTCCGGGTGGCGTTAGGAAAACACACACACACCTTGCGCCCTGGGCAGGAGAGGTTGGTTTTGCAGCGCTCAGTGGGGCTCCGGGCTCCGCCCCACCGGCCTGGGACAGTGCAGCCCTGCTCGCCCTAGTCCAGGGAGGACAGAAGAGAGGTGGCTTCTAGCGGCTCTGGCAGGGGGAGGGGGAGACGGCTACTCCCGGTGCCAGGCTCACCGAGAGCGCTGCACTCCGTGGTGAGCCGACACCCCCTCCCCCAGCCGGCTCCGGCTCGCTCCCCTCCGCCGCCGGAAGCCAGCCCCGCCCCCTCAACTCCATCCCCGCTCTTTGCAAGCTCCCTCCTGTCTACACAGCCAATCGTCAGCCAAAGAACCAGCAGAGCGACTTGCCACACAGCCAACTGGGGAGGCCCACTGGGAGGTCAGTCGCCGGGGATAGGCCAGCTACCCGCCGCCCCGGCCCCGGCACGACTCCTCTTTGTTAGCGCTACCCCCATCTCTCCCGGTGCCCACACGGAAACTAGGAATGTAGCCTCCTGCAGCCAGGCAGGTGTTGCCGCGCCCGCCGCCTCTCCAGCTCCTCCACCCACTCTCGACCTGGTACCAAGAGTGACCAGCTCTCAGGTGTTTCCTGCCAGAACACTTCAGACTTCCAAATCAATTAGCCACCGGAAGACAACCCAGCCACAAAAGGGTTGCTCTCTTCAGGCCCTCTCTGATTTACCTTCCTTTACTCAGCCTAATCAACTGCATTCCGTCAAAATGGTGGAAAGATTTAGGCATTAAAACAACTGCATCAATTTTACCTGTTGGAAATTCCTGCTTTCCCTGGGGGAAACTGGGGATGGGGAAGGAGAGTACTGAGAAAGTATTGTACCTGGAAGTTGGTGAAGTTGGGGAGGAGGGCAACATATCAAATCTTCTGCAGAAATAAATAAAAGGAAGCATACAAAGATCACGAGGTTGGCTTCAACCTGTATCAGATCCAAAGCATGTACATACAATAACTGAGATGATCATTTCCTTATCAGACAGAAGAATCAAGTCTCAAAATAACATACGTAACGTTGCTTAAAACAACACTGACATTGTATAACTGGAAGTCTATACCCAAACTTTAATTGCTAATGCCAGTGTTAGGGGCGCATTGTGGCTGGGATGGAATATGCTAAAAGCAGTATGGTATAATTTCTTGGGCTGTAGTAGTGGAGCAATATATGGAGTTCATTTAGCAAAAACAAAGAGGGGTGTACAGGGGGCGTGCTTGGTTGTTAGAATGCTTGCTTAGGATACAGTCCAGGTTCAGGCCTCAGAACCCCATACAAACCAGGCAAAGTGTAGAGAGAGGCAGGAAGATCAGAACCTGGAGGCAACCCTAGGCTATAAGAAACCTGGGGAGGGGATGGGTGTTGAGAGCGCATGGGCCACTCAGTGGCAGAGCAGCAATATTAACTAATGCAAGGCCATGGGCTCTATCAGTGATAGAGCACTAAGCTTAGCACATTTATTGCAAATTAAATAAATAATACACGTAAGAGAAAAAGAGCCAAGTATGGTGGACTGCAGTATGTCAGCATGCAGGAGGTAAAGGCTGAACTCCAAGCTCAAGGCCATCCTGGTCTAGATAGCCAAAGAGCTTCATATAGAGAAGTTTTCTCAAAAAGAGAAAGGGCTGAACAGATGGCTCGGTTGTTAAGAGAACTGACTCCTCTTCCAGAGGGCTCAGGTTCAATCCCCAAAACCCATATGGTTGGTCACAACCATCTCTAACTTCAGTTGCAGGGAATCCAAAGCCCTCTTCTGGCTTCCACAGGCTCCAGGCACACACAATGCAGAGACATACATATATACAGGCAAAACACCCATACACATAAAATAATTTTTAAAAAAAGTCAGGTATACTGACACATGCTTTTAATCCCAGCACTCAGAAGGCAGAGGCAGGCGAACCTCTGTGAGTTAGAGGCCAGCTTGGTCTACATAGCCAGTTCCAGGACAGCTAGGGCTACAAAATAGAGACTATGTCTCAATAAAATAAAATAAAATAGACCCCAAAGTAACAAAGTTTAGGAACGCTACCTGGTAGTAGAACATTTGGATAGTACGCAAATGTGCATTTACATATATATCGTTTTATAAATGCAGCGTCCAGTAGACCAGAATAAAAGAAAACAGTAATAAGTGGTGTAGCCTGACAAGTTGTATTCTCTCTCTCTCTCTCTCTCTCTCTCTCTCTCTCTCTGTGTGTGTGTGTGTGTGTGTGTGTGAAAGTCAAAGGGTCATTCCTCTACTACTCCTTTATTTTGTGTATGTGCCTGAGTATGTGTATGAGCACCACCTAGATACAAGTGCCCTTGGAGTCCAGAAAAAGGCATAAGATGCCCTGGAATTGGAACTGCAGGCAGTTGTTTGCCTGCATGTATGTCTATGCACCACATGTGCACGGGTGGAGAAGGCCAGAAGAGAGTGCCAGATGTGCTAAAACCAGAGTTACAGAGACGGAAACCTGGGTCCTCTGCAAGAGTAACAATGCTCTTAGCTGCTAACGTGCTCTTCAGCCCTTCCTTTAGTTTTGGAAACCAAGGTTCTCACTGAACCTGAAGCTCACCAACTCAGCTACTCTAGCTGGCCAACAAACTCAGACATCCCCTGTCTTTATCCCACTGCCCAAGTTCTGGGGTTGCACATACCTTTTAGGTGGATTCTGGGGATTCTAACTCAGGTCGTCATGCCTGCTAGGTAGGCAATTTACCAACTGAGCCGTCTTCCCCATCACAGATACATCTAGAAGAATATATAACCCCATAAACTGACCTTTCTTTGGGAATCATTTTGTTCACTCATTCACATACATTAAAAAATTACTATGTTCCTCAATGCCAAAAATGCTATTAAACCCCTGTAATAAAAATATAAATGAGGGCCAGGGATGTGGCTCAGTGGGTAAAAGGGCTTGCCAACAAACCTAATGGTCTGAGTTTGATGCCCAGGATACACATGGTAGAAGTTGTCCCTTGACCTCCCACACATACAGCACATGTGCATGGTCCCAAATAAATAAATAAATAAAGCAAGCAAGCAAATAAAATTTACTCTTTTATTTTGTTTCAGAGACAGGATCTCACTATGTTGACATGGCTGGCCTACAATTTGCTTTGTAGACCAAGTTATCCTGTAACTCACAAAGACCTCCCTGCCTCTGTCTCCTCAGTATCCAGCAACATTTCTTTTCTTTCTTTCCTTTTTTTTTAAAATGATATAATCATTTGTTTGTTATTTTTATTTTTTAAATATTTTTATGGTTTATTTAACTTTATTTTATGTGCATTAGGTGTGAAGGTGTTAGATCCCCTCCAACTGGATCTTCAGACAGTTGTGAGCTGCCGTGTGGGTGCTGGGAATTGAACTCAGGTCCTCTGGAAGAGCAGCCAGTGCTCTTACCCACTGAGCCATCTCTCCAGCACCCCCAGTAACACTTCTTAAATAATAATAGTAACTTGGGTGTTGTGGCTCATTACTATAATTCCAGCACTGGGGAGGCTGAAGTAGAAATGCCAGGAGTTTCCAAAGCCATAAAACAAGAGCACTATAACAATTAGCTTACCACAGACACTTTTGTTAACTCTTTTTTGTTTTTGTCTATGAGACAGGGTTTCACTATGTCTTGAACTCACAGAAATCCTCCTGTCTCTACCTCCCAAGCACTGTGGGTGGCGTACAACTTTAATCTCAGTACTCAGGAGGCAGATGTAGGCTAATCACTGAGTTTGAGGTCACCTGATCTACAGACCTAGAACAAACAGCCAGGTCTATTTGCCTTATCTCAAAAATAGCAAATTAATTTCAAAAGAGAGAAATCTAAACATATCAAGAGAAATCTTGGAGCTGAGCATGGCGCCTTAAGCCTCTAATTCCTCAATTGAGGAGACATTTGAGTTCAAGGAAAACCCGGGATTATATTGTAACTACCAGGCCAGCATATCACAAAGAAAAACCCTGTCTAAAACAGAAGAAAACAAATAAACAAAAAGGACACCTTAACTGGCAAATCATTTCTGCAACTAAATATTCAAGATTCCATGGAAAAGACATTAACTGATAAGCCAGAATAAAAACTTGAAGTCAGATAGGATGAACAAAAGGAACACTGTGTGGTACAAATTTTCCCTAATCCTCGGAAGGTCCCTATGTTTGTGGTTTAGGATGCTTGGGCTGTGTGTGTGTTGGGGTGGGGAGCTGGGGGGATAAGTTGTTAGTTAATTGCTCATACTGATGGGGTAGCACATGGTAGAAAAAGAAAAAAAGCCAACATCTTGAAAAAGTTTCACACACATACACAAAATGAGACAGCAAACTTGCGAATCAAGCATGATTTGGCATCTTTAAATACAGAGCCAGTTTTCTTTAGCACCAAAGCCAATGGCTTCTCCTGTAGATAAAATGGCTCAGTTCCTGAAAAAGCCCTGGACGCTGTTTCCCCACAATCCCAGAATCTGTCAGAAGACAGAAAACAAAAAGAAGGCTGTGCCAGCCAGAAAAAGCAAATTATAACCAACACAGAGCCAAACTTGATTTCAGACAGAAGGAGCTGTTCTATGTGTCTCTGAAAGAGGAGAAACAAAAGAAGCTTACCATTGCTCCAATAACCAAGGGCAAGCAACTAATTTAACCAAACACTGCGTTGAATTAGCATTTGCTGCAAGAGGCAGCCTTCTTTCTTCCTATTCATAGCCTAAAAGGGTATTTGCAATGCTTATTAAGAAGAGTTGATGCCAACAATATACAAAAATTTTTACATGCCAGAAGAGAATAATGTAAGAAAGGGAATAGAAGCAAAGGAGAAAGTAATCAAAGAGCATGAACTATTCAGTCAGTAAGAAATACAGTCAAGGGCTAAGTAGAAAGAATCACAGGCCTAAGATCCCAGCACTTGATAGACACAGGAAGATCTGAAGTTCAAGGTCATCTTGAACTATAAAGGGAGTTTGAGGCTAGCCTAGACAAGAGACCCTTTTAAAAACATGGGGTGGGTGACCCACCTGGAGAGAGGGCTCAGTGGTTAAGAATACTTATTCTTGGCATAAAAACAGAAAGGAGGACCAATGGAACTGAATAGAAGACCCGGATATCAATCCACACATCTTTGAACACCTGATATTTGATAAAGAAGCAAAAAAATATCAAATGGAAAAAAGAAAGCATATTTAACAAGTGGTGCTGGCATAACTGGATATCAACATGTAGAAAAATGAAAATAGACCCATATCTATCACCATGCACAAAACTCAAGTCCAAATGGATCAAAGACCTCAACATAAAGCCAGCCACACTGACCCTTATAGAACTCACAAAGATCCGCCTGCCTCTGCATCCCAAGTGCTGGGATTAAAGGCATGCACCACCGTCGCCTGGCAAGAATAAGTATTCTTGGGGCTGGAAAGATGGCTCAGCAGTTAAGAGCACTGGCTGCTCTTCCAAAGGACCTGGGTTCAATTCCCAGCACCTACATGGCAGCTCACAACTGTCTGTAGTTCCCATTCCAAGGGATCCAGTATTCTCATACAGAGTATATATAGGCAAAACACAAGTGCACATAAATAAATAAATAAATCTTTAAAAAAAAGAATAAGTATTCTTTTTTCCCCGTTTTTCTTTTTTTTATTTTTTTTTATAATAATGACAACTTATGCTGGAGAGGTTGTGGGGAAAAGGGAACACTTCTGCATTGCTGGTGGGATTGCAAGCTGGTACAACCCCTTTGGATGTCAGTGTGGCGATTTCTCAGAAAATTAGGAAACAACCTTCCTCAAGACCCAGCAATACCACTTTTGGGTATACATACAAAGGATGCTCAATCGTGCCACAAGGACATGTGCTCAGCTATGTTCATAGCAGCTTTGTTTGTCATAGCCAGAACCTGGAAACAACTTAAATGCTCCTTGATTGAAGAATGGATTAAAAAAAATGTGGTACATTTACACAATGGAGTACTACACAGCAGAAAAAATAATGACAGCTTGAATTTTGCAGGAAAATGGATGGAACTAGAAAGCATTATTTTGAGTGAGGTAACCCAGACACAGAAAGACAATTATCACATGTACTCACTCATAGTTGGTTTATAAACATAAATCAAAGAAAACCAGCCTACAAACCACAATCCCAGAGAACTTAGACAACAATGAGGACACTAAGAGAGACTTACATAGATCTAATCTACATGGGAAGTAGACAGTATAAAAAGACATGATCTCCTCAGTAAATTGGGAGCATGGGGACCTTGGGGAAGGTTTGAAGGGAGGAGGAGAGGCAGGGAGGGGAGCAGACAAAAATGTAGAGCTCAATAAATAATACGAAAAAAAAATAAAAAAAGAAAAACGGGAAAAAAGAATACTTATTCTTTTTTTTAAAGATTTATTTATTTATTTATGTGCACTTGTGTTTTGCCTATATATACTCTGAATGAGAATACTGGATCCCCTGGAATGGGAACTACAGACAGTTGTGAGCTGCCATGTGGGTGCTGGGAATTGAACCCAGGTCCTTTGGAAGAGCAGCCAGTGCTCTTAACTGCTGAGCCATCTTTCCAGCCCCAAGAATACTTATTCTTGCCAGGCGACGGTGGTGCATGCCTTTAATCCCAGCACTTGGGATGCAGAGGCAGGCGGATCTTTGTGAGTTCGAGGCCAGCCTGGTCTATAAGAGCTAGTTCCCAGACAGCCAGAGCTACAGAGAAACCCTGTCTCAAAAAAACAAATTAAAAAAAAAAAAAGAATACTTATTCTTGCAAAAGAACAGGGTTTGGTTCCCAGCACCACCAATGTAGTTCAACAATCTAAAACTTCAGTGTCTGAGGATCCAACACCCTCTTCTGACCTCTGCAAGCACCACATACATAAATGGTATACATAAACACACACAGGCAAAATGCTCATACACATAAAAGAAAATAAATCTAAAAAGGAAAGCAAGCAAGTATACTAAACTGACTGGTAGAGCTTCATGCAAGCTAACACATGCTACATGGAGCCACATGCTCAACTCTGTTTGCCTTCTCTATTAAGACATCCAGGCTGGCCTTATATCCCAGCCTTGTCAGTCCTTCAAGTAGGAAGGCCTTAGCCTTCCAAGTAGCTTACAGGTTTGTTGCTCCTGGGCTAGGCCATGGTCCCTTTTTTCTAGTCACCGAGTAAGCAGGTAAGCACACGTGCACAAACACACACAACCAAACAGAATTTGATTACAGTAAAAGCAAGCAGTCTTCACATCAAAAAAAGAAACCTAAGATTTTGTCCGTGATTTAAGAGGCAATGGAGACCAGGTGTGGTTGAATACATCAAGAACAAGGAAAGGATCAGTGGCTCAAGGCCTAAGCTGCATGAAACCCTGTGTTTAAAAAGAAGAGGGAGGGAAAGGAGACATAATGGAATGAGAGAGAAATACCAATTCAGAAGATTCAAAGATTCAGTTCCAACCTATATAAAACCAGTATCTTCAAGTCATCTTATTCTAAAATTAGTGACTAACACACTAATTCTGTAAGCAATGCATAGGATCCCAACTGACCTATAAGCAGAATAAAGTTCAGTCTCACCACCTAATTAATGATTTCACTTTTCCCTCATCAGGTCTAGACTACATCCTAATTTCCCCCTATTGTTAATATCCCTCTAGAGGCTAAGAAAAGTTAGTCCAACAGATTCAAATTTCAGGCAGGCCCCAAGTACGTTATAAGACAACGATGCCGCTGATTCTGTATTTAGACTCTGGTGTGGAACAAAGAGTGCTAATTTTACCTGAAATGGTACCATGCCCTTCTTTAAATACTAACTGGAACAGTAGCCTAATTCAGTGGCTCTCAACCTTCCTAATGCTGCGACCCTTTAACACAACTCCTCCCTTTGTGGTGACCCCAACCATAAGACTGTTTTCACTGCTACTTCATAACTGTAATTTTGCTAGCATTATGAATCATAATCATATTTGGAGGCAGAGGTTTGAGGAAGGAAATGTGATCCACAGGTTGAGAGCCACTGACCTAACGGCACTACCAGTCAAAATGTGTTTTCAGTGTTTTTTAGTGTTTCTATTGACGGGCTATGAAGCTTTAAATATAGACAACAAAACACCCCAAATTAGTATACACTCCACCTTGTAAGGTACCACAGGGCAGTAATCATTCCTCTGCTTGAATCAAAAACCAAGAGGATAAAAATCATGTAAAAGGGACTTGGGGAATGGCTCAGTGGTTAAAGTCCTTACCCCACAAGCCCGATCACCTTGAGTTAAATCCCTGGAACCTATGTACGGATGGAAAGCACTGGCCTACGGAGTTGTTCTCTGATCACACATGCATTTGAGTGTTCACACATACACACACACACAAGGATGAAGTCTGAAATTTTTTCCTAAATGAAAAAAAATCTATAATAGGAACCCCATAAAAGTGATATTGTAATAAATCTCTAGGGAAATATGTCTTTAATAAGAAGTTGCTTCATTATGGTGTCATAATTGACACAGTCTAGAAACTAGGGTAGCAATATCTTTTCACAAATTCTGAGCTATTTTTTCCTCAAATAGTATTTAAAAAAAAAATCACCTTTCTCAAAAGGAACTTAGGCCTCTAGCAGACGTCATGGCGCTGATTTTCACAACATCCCAATAAAGAACTCTTATTTAACATTTAAATCACACTTGAACTTGCAAAAGTGTTTTACAATTATTTTCATTAACAGTCATACCTCAAAGCCACCCACTGTGAGTGAGCTAAACTGGTCGTGTCATCCTTATTTGACGGCTGAGAAAACTGATGCCTCTAAGGCCAAGGTCAAGCCTGTCTGCTTTCCCAAGGCCAGGACCTAACCTTAAAGTCACACTCACTCACCCATTAGGTGCACTGCTCACAGCCCCAATGACAGCAGGCTTTTACAAAGAAGAACATCATTTAAAAGACTAGATCGAAATGTTGGGAAATTATAATACTTCGGCAAAAACATAATAATCACTTAGAATACAAATAGGGAAGGGTTTAATAACAATGACAAGAAGTATTTATTTTTTTTAAAGGTTTATTTATTAATTATGTATACAGCATCTGCCTACGTGTATCCCTGAAGGCCAGAAGAGGGCACCAGATCTTATTACAGATGGTTGTGAGCCACCATGCGTTTGCTGGGAATTGAACTCAGGACCTCTGGAAGAACAGTCAGTGCTCTTAACCCCTGAGCCATCTCTCAGCCCTGACAAGAAGTATTTAAAACAAACAAACAAAATACTGAGTTAGATGTGATTGCTCATGCTGGTAATCCCAGCCCACTAAAGAGGTTGAGGCAGGGGGATTATAGCAAACTGAACCTGTTTGAGCTAAAGAATAAGACCCTGTCTCAAAAGGGAAGGGGAAAAAAACTAGGCCTGATGTCACAACTGTAACCCTAGCATTAAGGAGGCTAAGGCGGGAGGATTGCTAGTTCTGGCCACTTTGGGGTACACAGCCAGAGTTATTTAAAAGAAAACTGGCTTGGTGGCACTGGCCTGTAACCCTGGCACTCAGGAAATAGGATTAACAGGGTAGGAGAATCAGTAATTCAGGCCTCACTCATCTATCCAGTGTAAAGCCAACCTGCACTCCACAACACCACCTAAAAGAATTAAAAAACAAAACAACATTAGGGGCTGGAAAGATGGCTCAGTGGTTAAGAGCACTCACTGGCTGTTCTTCCAGAGGTCCTGAGTTCAATTCCCAGCAACCACATGGTGGCTCACAACCATCTGTAATGAGATCTGGTGCCCTCTTCTGGCCTGCAGGGGTACATGCAGGCAGAACACTGTACACATAATAAATAAGTTAGTAAGAAAGCAAATAAATCTTTAAACAACAACAAAAATATGGGAGGTGGCACTGACTGAGGAGATGGCTCAGTGGATACAGTGTGAGGGCCAGAGCCAGATCCTCAAGAACTAACAAAATCTGGGCGAGTGTAGAGAACAAGTATAGTGCCAGCAGCACGCGGGGCGGACGCCAGGACCTCCAAATTCAAGAGACCTTTCCTCAAATTAAAGAGGGAAATGACAGGGCTGGAGAGATGGCTCAGCGGTTAAGAGCATTGTCTGCTCTTCCAAAGGTCCTGAGTTCAATTCCCAGCAACCACATGGTGGCTCACAACCATCTGTAATGAGGTCTGGTGCCCTC